>KZ506242.1:214676-250415 GCA_002844005.1 Limosa lapponica baueri
AAAAACAAAACAAAAAACGCCTACTATTTTTCATTTCTAATTTATAGTGGATCCATGTGCTAGTACCATAGCAATTATTCAGGCACTGTCAAGATTAAAAAAAAATATTTTTTCTTCCTTGGTAACCTTTAGCTTAGCACTTCAGAATAATGTGCTCACTCTAGCACAATTAGACACAATAAATATGAGAATGAGTATTCTGGTACTTTTTAGAAAAAGAAAAAAGATATTTTTCAGAAGAAAAATACAATAGAATACGGAATTGTCATTTCTACCTTGCATATGAAAAGAATTTCAAAAGCTTTGAGATGTAAACTATCATAGGAAAATCACTCAGAATGCAGCCAGACTTAATGGATCTGCATGTTTGAACAAGAAATCTCATGAGGATGGCTTGCCTTTGGTGATTCCCTGTGTGGTACTTGCCATACAAAATTTGAGTTGCCCACAGTTAGTAACAAGATTCCACATTTTGTTCCCATGTTTGGAAGCAGGAGGTTGACACTATGAAAAATTCCACAACCACCTCTTTGGTGTAACCTATTCCAGGTGTAGAG
This sequence comes from Limosa lapponica baueri, assembly GCA_002844005.1. Classification (NCBI taxonomy): domain Eukaryota; kingdom Metazoa; phylum Chordata; class Aves; order Charadriiformes; family Scolopacidae; genus Limosa; species Limosa lapponica. Next base: position 215,234 of record KZ506242.1, read on the forward strand.
GAATAGCATCAACTCTCTGATGTCTTAGTTGCCTTGAGTTCAGGGGTACAATGTAAAAAGCAAGAGTAGAGAGATGGGAAGAGATGTGGAAAAGTGCATGGAAAAACTGCAAGTCTTGACAAAAAGATTAATATTTCCCAACCTTGGCCTGTGCAACTTAGGGGTAGTTGCTCACAACTTGCCTAGAGAAGTGGTGGTGATAAGGCTCCAAATACATAGAAAATTGATTGATCTGAACATTTTAACTTAATTTAAGTTTAATTTACTTAATTTTTACTTAACTTTAACTTAATTTTACATTTAACTTAAATGTATAACAATTTGGCCAAACCTGTGGCCAAAGAGGATATAATGGAAAAGAGTATGGCTGGAAAGAAGACAGATTGTTGACTGGGGATTGTCCAGCAAGAGAAAAGAGCTGGGTAAGTTTCAGTGCCTGGTCTTTAGCCCTCTGAAGTCAGTGGAAATGCTTGAAAGGGATTTAAAGTCTGGGAGAACAAATAAAAAGCACAAGCCTGGAAGCAGACATGCACTGCCAGTACGAGGGTCAAAGGGTGGCCCTTTGAGAGAGAATTGGTGGACCTTCAAGTGGTCCCCAAAAGGAGAGGGTGTAGGATATGTAGATGGAATTTTTCCAAGTCTTCTGTGCTGATTATTGCAGGTGGTGGGACAGGACACCTCAGAAACCATTGCCTCTGGTATTTTATCAGAAGTGCTAGCTGGTCTGCGGAGATCTGCTGGTGCTACATGCCGATTGTGACAGCTGCTATCCCGGTTGTCATATGGGGGACTGGAAGAGGAGCTCCAGCACTCAGAGGAAAACCTGCTGAAGCTTGTAATCAAGCTTTCTGGTACGGATTAGTACAATCACACCCTGTGGAGAGTAAGCACAGATGGAGACCTGTAATACATGTTCACCGGTGAGTTACACAGACATGGACAGGATATAGCTGACCTTATGCTCTTGAATTTGTCAAGAGCCACTGAAATTATTATCGGTGAGTTTGTGCATCTGTCTTGTGCCCTGAGAAACAGAAAAGCTCTTCTCTTCAATCACTAATTTACTATCATAAAGGATATTCTTTAATCCCATGAGAAATAATAGCCTGTGGGTTTAACCATGTGCCTTAGAAGTTTGTGGGAATTTAATCTTCATAAATTTATCATCAGAGCAAAGCAACATGTTCTGGCAAACAAGCAAAAAAAAAATAAAAAAATCCCAAGCCACTTAAACACACAAAAGCATGACCAAAATTCAGTGCTGATAGCAGGGCTTGCTTTTTCACCATAGAAATGTCAACAAGCTGTATTGGTAACAAAACTTGATTTCCTGAGTAGTCCAAGGTATAAACTTGCAGAGAAAAGGTGGAAAGAAGAGATGAGCAGTACTCCTTCCCTCAGAAGAAAGCCTAGCATAAATGAGTTTTGTCTGAGAGAAGCTTGGTCTTGCTTGCTAATTTCCAGAGAAAGCATTTATTGTATTACAGTCTCTTTTCCTTCTGCTTAGTCTTTAAGTGGAATTGTGGGGGAGGACAGTTTAATACAATGCTGTACTGTGTACATGTGTATATTTTTAATTGCAATTTATTTTGATTGAATATACTTTCATATCTTAAATAGCAGTAAGGTAGCACCCATTTCATCCCGGGAATAAGGGTGCACTAAAAATCTAGCAATATTTTCATTTTGATGTATTAATATGAATATGAAGACAGTCAATATCTTGTTTAAACTGGTGTGATATATATGTGAGAAAACTTGTTTAGCTGATTTACACAGATTTAGCTGATATACAACCACCCAAACATTGATGTGAACAGGCTTGTAATTTTCCTGGGCAGTTCTGACTAGCGACACAGTTCAGTTTAATGTTGACCTCATGTGTGCTGATAAGAGGAGTTGTCTTCCTGGAAGTAGGAGTTCACCATATACTTCATAGAATCATAGAATGATTCAGGTTGCAAGAAACCTTAAAGATCATCGAGTTCCAACCCCCCTGCCATGGGCAGGGACAACTCCCACTAGACCAGGTTGCTCAAAGCCCCATCCAGCCTGGCCTTGAACACTTCCAGGGATGGGGCATCCACAGCTTCTCCGGGCAACCTCTTCCAGTGTCTCAGCACCCTCATAATAAAGAATTTTTTCCTAATATCTAATCTAAATCTCCCCTCTTCCAATTTAAAACCATTACCCCTCATCCTATCACTCCACTTGCTGATATATTTACACTGCAGCAAGGCAGAGGGGCAGGGGTGAGCAGGAAAGAATAACTTTTCAAACAGTTTTGTCTGTTTGTGGCATCGGAGGTACTTCAGTGTATCCCACCTAGTGCCCAGCTGCTGGTACAGAGCTCAGCTCTTGGGTAGGCACTGTGTTGTACCTTCCAGTTCAAATGGCCCTAGATGCCCCTGTTTAAGAAACTGCATTGCCCTCTTTGCCCTCAGACATGAGTGGAGGTTTAGATGTTCTCATATCTTGGAAAGATCACAGCTGGGGGTTGGCTCAAGGCTTGTCTTCCCTCTGGGGATGGTGGAAAGCACCTGCTCTGGGCTGTAAATGCAGGTTTTCAGTCTGGTGGGAATAAGTTAACTTTCAGAAAAGTCTGCCCAAAATTTCCAAGTTAATACTCAATGGACACATATATATCACTATTTTATTCCCATTTTTTCTTCTACATCTAAATCAAATCTTTCACATAGTTTAAGTGCGGTTGTGGCAGTATATCTTGTTTGTTTTTGTTTTTTTTTTATATCCATTCCTCTCCAAATGCAGAGAAATTATCCTTTTAAGGTAATAATGACAAGACATTTCTTAGTGAGATATTACGTCAAAAATTAGGTGTATTTCCTCTTTTTGATGGTTCTGAAAGATAGAGTGTTGAGAGGAACCAAGTCTATTTGACCAGCTGGAGTTTTGCCTAACTGGCCACAGGAAAGAATTGCATGGCCTTATGTGTCCAGTACACAAGAAAATATAAATGTCAGAGCTTCCCAAAACTCTGCTAGAAATCATGAGACATTTAAAACTCTTAACCAATACAGACATTTCTTACCTAAGACACACATTTTTAGTTCAGATTTATTAACAAAATTTGAACAGCTTACTCATGTTCAAAGTAAAAATATTGCCTCTGGGAGTCAAATGCTTTCTGTTGTGAGCCAAACCTGACCTGTGTGTGTGTGTTCCAGATACCATAGGCTCATTGCTTTCTGGTGGGAATTCTTTGCAACATGCAGCTTTTATTAAAGTTAGGAGTTATTGGATCAAATGTTGATGTAAATTCTCATCCTAAAAAAATAATTAAGAATGCCTATTTTTTAAAAAAACCCACAACATTTATTTTACTGGAAACATTTGTTTCTCATTTTGGATGTTTTTGGTTTCACATTGTTCTGCTTTGTGAAGTTTATTTTCTTAGTATTGATCATTGCAGCTTCCATTTTGAGTTTTGTCGCTGGGTTATATTAAGAAAAACCTGTATTTCTTTGTTTTAAACAAAACCACAGAATGTGAGAGAGCTTGCTAAAATCCATCAACAGTTGTAGAACGCTGCATATTAATATGTTAATCTCATCTGTGTTGAAAACCCTCAAAGTTTCTACCAACATAGCTTGGAAAGAAAATTATCTCTCAGCGATGGATTTGCTTCTCAGTTTGATTCTGGGCAGAACACACAACCATTACAGATCTCACTTAAATTACATCAAAATATGTTTGCTGCTAATACTTTGAAAATAATGGTGCTGACGTGAAAAGAAAATAAGAATTCTGTCCAAAAGACATTTTTTAAGGATGCTTTGCTGCATTATTTCATTTTTACACACTTCCTTCCAGTGGTTTCTCAACTTTACTTGCGATGGTACCAGGAGATGTAATCTGCGTAAGACTCGTGCATTCACTGGGATGGAGATATTGTAGTCTTGTTCAGTCTTTGTGAAAACTGAATGGCTCTTGATGTAACTCTCATGCAGTCAGTGGAATTCTTCCAAATGGCAAGGGTGAGGTATCTGTACTTACCTGGTCCTTGGAGGACTCCTTGTTTGAAGATGACAAGATGCAACGACTACAGAAAATAGAAGGTTGTAGCAGAGGCTTCCTACCCCAAAGAAACACAAGTTTCTTCCAAGGTCTCCACTGGCAACTAATTGGTGGAGTGTTGGTTTTTTATTTGCAATTGGATGGATTTTATTTTTTTTGTATCTCTACAGAAAAATGAAACATTATAGTGAAGGAAATAGGTTTAGATTGTTTTATTTAAATAAGTTGCCAGACACATGTCATATAAGCTGCCATTAAATTTTATATTCTGTATAATAATGGAGGAAAGATTAATTTTTATATTAGTTGAGTAACATCAATTGTTTCAAAGACTAAAAATTACCAGATATAGGAGAAAATTCTAACAGGGCTAGGCACATGAAATTCCCATTCCAACACCATAAGCAGAGAGTCAGATTTTCTAAAAAGGGTTTATCTGATTCTGACTACTATATGAAGTGGTCAAATTTAGTGCATAACACCACTGAGAATAATGAAACTGTTTCATTAGCATGCTCATCTGAAAAAGCAACTAATAAAATTTTAAAAAAACCCCTGTAATAAGGAAGCATTTCCTTTCTCCATGCATTTCTGCGTACATTTATGGAGGAGAGCATAGTATTCACATTGAGTTAATCAAATATAATTTACACTGAGGATCTTAAGTCTTTCCTGTGTCATGTAATCTATTTATAAACTACTGAGGGAGTGTAAAACCAGTGGAATTACATAGCATAAAGAAACTGTGGAGCACTGTGGAGAAAGCTAGCATCTGAACAGCAGTCAGGCTTAATTTGTGTTTGAATTTGTTCAATAAAGATGCAATCAAAGGAGCAAAATTTGTAGACTGATATTCAACTCTGATTCATATTCATCATATATAATACTAAAATACAGTTTGCTCAAAACATCAAGAAACAATTTAATTACAAAGCTGTTTTGGTACATGATGAACTATAAGTTTTTCATTGTGGCTCAGAGTTTTTATTATAATAAAGGTTCCTCCTTTTGATTTAGAACCTCTATATCATAAATTCTAATTAGCCTTTTCTTACATTAATTTGTCCATCTGCCCTTCAAATCTCCTTTCATATAAGAACTTCATAGGTCACAAAATCTTCATGAAGCACAGGTCATCTGAAATGTATTAGCCTTAATTGGTAGGTGGTTCCAGCTAATGGGAAGAAATAGACATAAATACTTTGCCTGGTTTTGTCCCATTCCTCAGGGAAATAACCGCTGATAAGATCAGTATCAAAACACTACAATATGTGAATCTGAACATATGCTGTTTGTTTCTGATTGAAGCAGAAAGTGTAGGAAAGAGAGCAAATATCATTCATCAATAGTCTGTATTTATTTGTATATGTAAAAACCTATCTCTGTATGGATGTATGTAAAATATATGTGAATCCTATACTGTGATTAAGATGAAATCTGGGGAGTACCGCATTTGAAAACCACTCTCCCTGCATACACAGAGTCATTGTGCAGGAAGCTACTCACATGCACATGAGAAAGGATATTAAAGAAATGACGTGCAACCTCAGCTATGCTTCTTATGGTGCTTCTTAGCAAGCAGCTTAGCCCAAATCATTTTTAAAATGAATCTCTGATATCTAAAGTGATTGAGTCCAAGGTGGATTTAAAGTTCTAGAGCTTGACTGAACCAATCCGTCATTTGTTCTGCACTATACAACAGCCTACAAAGTGCAGGTTTTTGGAGGTGCTTAATAAAAGCCCACTATTATCTCTTGCATATGAGCAATCAAAGATATAACAAAGGAAAGGCCCCATTTTTGTGTTCAGTTCCTTGGCAAGTAACTGGAATTCTGTCATTTATATCCAGTCTTGAGGCAAAATTTGCAGATGAATAATGGGAGTTTTGCCTGTTCGAGGGCTTCAGGCCAGGTCTGTCTTCCCAAAAAGCACAGTGCATCTCATGCCAAGGAAGAAAAACAAACAAGGTAAAGGGTAGTTCCTACCCCATCCTGAATCTGAGCATTCCCAGAGTTGAATCTGGAGGGTAATATTTCTTATGTCGGAGTTAAAAATTAGATCTGAATTTGTTTAAAGCATTTGGGTCTGGTAATTTGGGTCAAACTCATCTCTATCTAATACTAAAATACATTGAATTTCCTATGACCTTTTATTCTTTCAGGCCTGCCAAAGTCTGTGGAATCAAAATCACTATAAACAAACCAACTGAAACTAGAGACTATGAAAATGAGTTACTCTCCAGATCCCACACAAGATGTTTCCAAAAGGCCAGGTAGGTGAGGACTATTTCTCAAGAAGTAGAATATGGGGGTAGGTGAATTCCAGAAAAATCAGTTATACCAAGATTATGAAAATTTCTAAAATAAACATAAATAGCACTGGAGTGACCACTGAAGGCAATAGACTGAAAGATAGTTTGGCAGAAGAAAAGGCTCAGGCAATTTATAAATGTCATATGAAAACGTTTCTTAATACTTTCTAGGTCCTCTGTCAAACAACAGGATCCCTGCTCTTATCAGCACAGATCTTGTAGTGTATCATGCAAAGAGCAAGAAGTGGAATGTGGTTCTTATCTCAACTTGTGATAGAAAATCCAATAAATCTCAGAGAAAAGACTACAAGTGAATTATGAGGGCCTTACTGTCTTATTTATACAAGGTATTTTTCTTCTTGTAAGAATGATAGTGTTGATTTAAAAGTGTGGAGAGAAAGAGAAATGGAAAACAGGAAAAGGAAAGTGGAGGATTTTTATCTTCTACCAAAAAAAAAAAAAGCAGAGTTACTCTTTCACCTTTCACCTTTTAGGAAAAATTACAAAAGACCAATTTTATCATTTGTGGAAATGTTGACTGTAGCACTGCAGGCAATGTTTTTAGTTTTTTGCAGCCTTTAGCTATGTAACCATCAAGATATGCTATTCTATGTCTATACTGGGAGGTTTCTGAGCTCCCTGTCCTTATCACTGTCATAGACATGCTGTAGCTCAGGCATGAGAATCCCTGAGCTCTTGTTGTCCACAAGTGACTGGGTTATAAAACACTTTGATTGACACATCTTCGCAGCCCAGCCAGGCAGTTTAAGTGTCTTGCAATGAGATACTGCTCCTCTCGGACAATGGATGAACTTGGGGTAAGGCAGCTTTTGAAATAAACCCAAAGTTTACTTACTGAATAATGGGTGAGTGTGTTCATGAGCCAAAACTTGAGCCTGTCTTTGTCAGTGCAGCTGAAGTCTCAGATGTCCAGAGAAAGCATGCCTCTCCAAGGGAAGCATCTGAATAACAGTTTTAAACCAAGCCATACATAATTCCCCTACATTGTGGGGAACATACAGTAGCCATTCTGGAATTACCTGCCTTCTTTTTCGTAGACTATTGGAATGAAGGCATGCAAATTTCAGCTGCTTCAGAGCAGGTGCCTCCTCAGTTCAATATTTTGTTTTCCGCTAACTAGAATCATTAAGCATATACTTCAGGTTGATGATGCTGAAGGCACAGAACCCCCCAAGAACACTGTTAGCCAAGACCAATAAAGAAAGATTAAGGAAAAAGAGATACACAGACTGTCCTAAAAAAAGGAAAGTTTTAAAGGAGTAATAGTATTTTGTAGGCACTATATTTTTATAATTGTTACATATATAACATATATAGACTTACTTTCCTTCAAAAAATACCAATTTATTCTCATAATTTATTAGCAGTTAAAATACAGGGAATAATCACAACTGATATGGTATGCTGTATCGCCACTGATATAACCTGTACTTACTAAAGTTCTGGGCAATGTAAGTACCTACTGAATTCCAGAGACACCTATGCATGTATCTGAGATACCTACAGCCTCGCTGCCATAAAGTCAGGTCTCTGCACAGTTATATAATCCCCTCTGCCAAATATCCTCTTTAACAAATTATAGCGTTAATTTCTGAACACGACTACTGTGCTTGAATGCATAGGTGGACATTCAACGTGTCTCATTTACAAAACATTTACATTTATATTAAATGTGAGTCTGTGGCTTGTTTTAGTTTAAGAAAAAGCCTGACAAGTATTTTTCTAAAGGATTCCACTCTCTTATCAACAATAAAGTACTCTAGAGATGTCCCACAAAAACTTACTACGTTACTAAAGTTGCATACTGTAATACTGAGATTGGTTCATTTTAGCCTGTGGACTGCAGCCCCAGGATGGGTAAAAGGATTCTGAGATCCTATTTCCATTTTTCTCTGTCCAAGCTCTTGGGAAATATGCTTAGTTTGCAACTTTCAACCAACCTTTCATAGATGCCAGGAACCACAGCGGGATGTTTTTAGGGTGCATGTGAGGAAGGGCTGGTTGAATGTGAGGTCATGATATGAAATATGTAATCAACTCCTTTCCAACTAGAACTCTATCCATTTAAAACATAAAACCTGTGGTTCTTACTATTGCTTTAATTTTTCTTTTATTTTAAATGCATCCTTTGCAGCAAAGCCAAGCTGGCTCTGTCTCCTACTAAAACACTCCCCCAGAACAAATGAGCATTTTTGTTAAAGCATAGGGATAGTGGAAGAATTATGATTCTGTTGGATAAAATCTTTTTGTTTTAAATCGTTACCATTTTTCCATGGAGAAATCAGACACCTTGTTGGTGTTTTCTTGTAGTAAACATAAGGTCACTGAAAGGAAACAGGCTAGATGGAAGATCACCATGGTATTAAATTACTTCCATCTGCAAACACTGTAAATTTTGTAGACATAAAAAGAGAAGTTATGATAAGAACTCTGAAGTGTCGTGTATCTGGACTTTAAAATGTTCTTCTGCTAAGGACTTTATTCTACTGCCAAGATTAAGAAACATGAAGTCATGACTCAGGAGCTGGGCCCTGTCAAAGGCATTCTGATCTAGAAATGTACTCCTTCCTCTTGAATTTTCTTTTGATTCTTTATAGGAAAGATAATCTTGAAATATTGACTCTCCATTGTGATTTCTTATATATGCATTTTCTTAGTCCCTGGCTTGATACTAGCTCTAAGAAAGACTGAAGGGGAAAGTATTAGAAAAGTACAAACTTATTTTCTTTTTCTATTTGTTAATTTTCCCTAAATAGACATCTCATTTTCTTATTTTTAGTTCAAATATCTCTCGGGCTATGAATTCAGACAGACTGTTTTCTACATACACAGTTCTGCCAGTGCTGAGAACTCATATGTGCAACTTTAAGCATCCAAATTACTTTCCATTTGTAGCACTTACCTTAAAAACTTGGTTTTCTGATTTCATCACAGGTGTTTTGGTCACTCATTTCACATGGAATTCTCTTGCTTGATGGTTATATTACTTCTAAAACTATAAAACCTTTCAAAATTGTTCTGTAAAGACCTTTACTGTATCATCTCATGAAAATATGTGTTAATTATGCCTCCTTCAAAAGTTGTATGACATACAAATACAAAGTGAAATAAATGCAGTTCAAAAAATTTTAATTCCTGTAAGTATTTCTGGGAAGAATGATATACAGATCAATAAAAGCATTCAATCTCCATTCTTTGAGCACTGAGTACTTTCACTATTATAAAGAAAAATTCTTATATAGATTGTGATTTTTTTTCTTCTTTGCTTCCTTTAAGGCTAATTTTCTTAGAACTCTTCAAACGTTCATTTTCATACAAAGGGATTAATGTGTTTTGTGGATTTCTATCAGTTTGGAACAGCATGTTCTTCGCAGTTCATTGCATGCACTGAGAGAAGTCTACGTGTGAATTAAAGTTTTTTTCTGAAGGAGGTCCTGCATACTTGCCTAACAAAATACATTACAAATATAACAAAAACATATATGCACAGACCACAGATATAAACACTTTACAAGGGTGACTCCCATTCCCGTCTGTCTTCTCCTTGTGTATCAAACAAATTACTGTAATGTAACAAAGGAAAGGCTGTTCCTTAAGTTGCTTTTCAATTGGAGCCTTGTCTTTATCTACGCACAGAAAGAACAAAAATGTTTATTTATACATGTGGTTCTTTATAGTTGCTACTCAGAAAGTGCTGCGTACAAACATCCAGGATTTCTCCAGCAGAAGGAACACAAACGCACACATTGAAGATAATGACTATAGGTGAAAGTTCCATTTGGCAGTTGTCCACACAGCCTGAAGATATTAACAAGGGGACTTTAGAGAGAGATGCCAGATTTCTCTTCATCACTACCCAAAGCATTGTTACAGAGATGTCTGGCTCCAGGTTCAAGAATTTCTTTCCAGCTAAAAAGAACTCCAGGAGTTTTCTTTGATTCTGCCTTTGATGGGCCCCCAGTAGCCCTCCCAAGGAGATTATGATGAAAGACAGTGATGAAGAAAGTTAGACATTTTTTTAAGGAAAATCACCCTCTCCAAAGACTTTCAGTCTTGAGGCCTAAGCTAAGAAAAGAAGAAGAAAAGTTGTAGACCAATGGGTCCCTGAAACTGATGCCTCTGACTGTGTTGGAAGAGTGTCAGAATTAAACAGTAGGAACAGAACCATTCTTTTTAGTCAAACTGTTTTTCATTCAAATTTTGGCTTTTTCCTGGACTATTTTAGCAGTATAGAAAATACCTTCTCTCTTCAGTTTGAATTGTTTGATTCTGGCAAACTTTTCCCTACTCTGGTCTTCTCCACAGTTGATCGGTTAACAACACCTGAAAAAGATTTATAGGAGAGGATCATTGAATCTTAGGATTTCCATGTCATTTGAAATAAGTGGAAACAAAGAAATTTTCATTCATTCATTTACCTGAAAGGCCTCTCTACCTTCTTAGTCAATACAAGAGTGGTTTTCAGACAGCTGAAACTGTACAGGGAAAGTTAATGAAGGTTATTTCATTTAGTTGCTGGCAGAAAAATAAGCTGTATTTAGTGCTTGCAGGAGACATATTGGAATATTTCCATGCCAAAAGAGCAGGTGAGATATTCACATGAAATGTTGTAACTATTGTAAGTGGATCATGAAGGAGAAAAGCAAATTATTTTACGAGAGGTCATTCAGTAATCTGTTCTTCTTTTGTTTATAATTTCTGAAATTTGTTCCAGCTATTGAACTGTTAAAATATTTATTCCAGCTGTTACACAAACTATCTCTGTTTCTTTCCAACCTGTTGATAAAAAGGTGAAAAAAAATAAAAATAAAAATAATAAAAATAAAAAAGGTTTTCCTTAGTATGGGAAGAGTAAGTTACCTATGGACAAATCCTGAATTTTAAGCTAAACATTAGAAAACTATGGGGAAAGTAACTCATCACAGAAATATGGCCAAATGATCCTCCTGTAATTTTTTTACCTCTTTTAAATCAGTGGCAGACATATTTCCCTTACCAAAATATAGATATCCATAGCACAAGTATATAAGCTGAACTTGCAACTCTCAAACACCATTATGGTCTTTGAAGAGGAACAGCAATTTGTTGGTAAAATTAATCTCAGCTTATTGTAACTGCCAAAAAGAAGAAGGTTTTAACTCTTAATGGCGTATTTCTCCTTTCATAATATTCTATTAAAGAATATTCAAGAGTTTGAAATAGGAAATTGAAAGAGATATGGTTTTCTATATCTATTAATATCTAAGTATTTAGAGAAAACATTTTAAACTAGACCTTAAAAGGCAGAGCACTGGGAACAAAAAGAAAATGTAGAGTGGACATGAGAATGCATGTAGTTAGAAAACTCAAATAATGATTTTTGTGATAAGAAAAATATTGTAGGTAGACTAAGACTGGTTTGAATTGGAAAAGATTATCAGTAATAGGAGATAGAAAATAAATATGTAAAGATATCAGGTGGATTTTAGGGAAGACGCTATTAAAGCTAAACAAAAATCTTGTTTGTTTAAAGATGATCTCACTCCAAGAAGGCAAATAGAGACTGCTGTGGTTTTCATGTGTGTCTGTATGTATATATATGTATACTCATATACACATATATATGTATACCTATGTATGTATCTATCTATTACTTGATACATTTTTGCAGAAAATAAATGAGTCAATTTTCTGGGGATTTTTGTTTTAGAATAAATACTATTTTTTTCAGTGATAAACCTTATTTCATCAGCTTTCCTCAAAATGATAGTTCTTCCTCTAACTCAAAATCTTAGGATCCAAAATTATAAGATACAAATTCTCAAGTTCTCCTCTCTGCTTGCCATTCTTACTGTAATGTCCTCTGAGTTACTTTCCTGATCCTTGAGTCCCTTAATTCCCTGTAATTTCTCGTTCTCCAAGTTTCTTCCCTGCTTCTTTGTTCTTGTCAACACCCTCTCCAAATTTGACTTTTCCTTTAAAGCCCCTCAAAGCATAATTCCATTAATTATAAGTCTGAATTTAATACTTATATACTTATCAACTTTATGCACATAATTAACAATTGCTTAGAATGATGATCTCTTTCTTTCATCTTCGTTTCCAGTATTTCATTGATTAATCTGGCTTTAACATTACACAATTTCATATTTTCTCTCTCTCTCACACACAGAATATATGGAAAAGTATCCCACTCTCTTATACTCCTCTTCAAATATTTCCTAAAGACTTTTCCTTAAGACTAACATAATTATTGATTGTTACTCAGCAACTGGTAAGTAACAACTATCAGTCTCCCTTATTCTTCTCAGTCTTACAATTATTAACTCCCTTGAATCTTCTTCAAATTAAAAAAAAAGTAAATAAACAATAACTAAAATGTATAAACAAAACACTAAATGTACATGGAACTGTTCCTTTTTTTCCTCATTTCTTTTTTCTTATTTTCATCCTCATTCTTTAGCCTTTCTTTCACTGGTATCTTCTGAAATTCTTACTGCACAAGGCAGAGGACATTTTGTTATCCAACTCTTAGAGTTAACTAGTTTTACTGCGGTCCTCACTCACTATCATGATATGAGCATTTAATATTAACATTTCTTTAATGACTAAATAGCAATTTTAGTCCCCAGTCAAATAAAGGACTCTGCTACCCAGAGCTCTCCATACAGTACCCTAAGTAAAATTTAATGCTGATAAATTAATCAATTAATAACAAGTAATCAGCACCTTAAATAAACAATTAAAATAAATATTTTCTTTCTCCTTTACTGTCTTAGGCCCATGAATTCCATAGGGAAGACATATACAGGCAATAAAAGTTTATTATTAATATACATGGGTTAAAGGGGATCAGAAAGAAAACGAATCAAAGACATGAAGTGTTTTCATTGTGTCTGCTCCAAGTCACTGCAGAATTTCACTTTCTGTCTTATTTATTAAGCAAAAGACAAATTACCCTGATGTCAAGGAAATATACCAGGAAGGAAAATGAAACAAGTGGCCAGTGTACTGAAATATTTCATGTTGTTTCCCTGTATTTTCTTTTAGTTTTTGCTTTCACATTTCTTTAAAAAAAATTTAAAAAAAAGCAAAAGCAGAGTTTGTGGAAGCACTTCAGCAATTAAAATTCCTCTTTTTCCTGTCAGCTTTAACAATCAAGGTTTGCAGCAGCACTGACATCAGTTCAGACTTATCACCCCTTTGGCAACTTGTGCTTCCTGATATCACAGAAATGTTGTAATAAAGTGGATCGTTATTATATTTCCCTCATTTTTTTTCATAGATTCAGAGATTTACACTAGTAGGAATCAAAAGATCATCTTGTCTGACCTGCTTTATATCATAACCTGTTACGTTTCATACAGTTACCCTATTTTGAACCCTGGTATTTCTCTTTAACTAAAGTTTAAGTGTGTTTTTGTAAAGCATCTCATCCAGAAACACATCCTGCCTTGACCCAAAAACAGTAAAGAAGTCCAGTGCAGAATCCACTGGTTTCTTTTGACAATTTGCTTTTCAAAAGTACTAATAATCCCAAGCAAATTTATCTAGATTTTTCTCAAAAATTTGGGTGCCAGTTGTTTTTTTTTCCCAATGTAAAACCAATACATGTTACTGTAAAAGTCCTAGGCTGGTTACTGCTCATTTTTGCCAGTGTTCTTCCCAGGCTTCTATTATCCCTTATTGTCATAAGCATCCCAAGACCTTCCAGCCTGCTGTGACTCCAAGTGCTTTCAGAATTAATATTCCCTACATTTGCAGGCAGGACTGCATTCCTTATTCTTATCTAATTTTGTTCGTATAACCATAGTTGTCCTTTTTCTTTATTATTGGTTTATAGGAATATATTATGGGATTATTATAGGAATATTATGGAATCTTTTAATTCATCTAGTAAACGCATCTTGAAAAATTCTTCGTATTCACTCTTTTTTATTTAGGTATCCCTCTGTATCAATTATATTCCTAATTTTCATCAGATGTGAAAAACTGCTTCCTTTGAATCATGGCCTATTATTTCTGCTCATTTTCTTTTATTTGCTGACATTGAATAGAAGTTATGATCACTAGCCATTCATCAGTTTCTAGCCCAGTAGTTACTACATTGTCTTTCTCTCTTGTGACGAAATTCAAAATACCTTAGCGTTAGAAAGTTATCCTGTATGATTCCTTAAATACTTAAATGTTGTTTTACTACTGCCTGCCTGAAACCTTCAAGATTTATCTGAATGCCAGTCCTCCATTGTACATTTTTGTTTCTTTCTGCACAGTATGGACAGACAATAAAGACATTGTGGTTTTGGTGTGAGCCCGTGGTCTGTCACAAAATCCTACAGATCTCCCTTTCTGGACAATGTTAATGAGTATCCTTATCCAGGGTCCAAGCAGCCGAACTACTAATAGTTTTACAATAGGCAATACCTGTCATAAAGAATGGCACCTGATATGCCCTCTGTCTGCTCTGTTTTTTCTATAAATCTTACAGCCTGTGATTTAAGGATAACAATCATATGAGTCACCCCAACTGGCTTCACTGATTCCGTCCACATAACATTTTTCTCACCAACAAGAATTTCCAGTTTGTCTCACTTGTCACCCAGTTTCCTATTATCTGGAGGCTGAAAAACACCCTTTTCTTTATGCTCTTCATTGCTCATGATGCTCCAAGTCTTGGTTTGCACGTTGCTTGCCTTCCTCATAATTTTGTAGTGTATAGTTAAGTCTATGTGGAGATTAAAGGGAGTTTATAGCATAATGCTTCTTGAATGCCACAGTAACCACAGCAAAAGCTGTGAGATTAAGGAGGATGTCCTGAAAATAATCTTTGTCTATGCTCTGGTAGCAATGCCCACCTTCAGGATATGAAGGCTACCAGCTGGCCAGGCAGGAGAATAAGGCTCTTTTACTTAAGTCAAAAATCTTGCTGAGCATCTCAAACAAGTAAAGCCATTTGACAGCTCAAGACAGAAAAAGAAAGAACTTGCCTCAGACTCAAAAAGGAAAAACTCTTGAAGTTGTCCTGATATGACGAGGGAAAACTAGTGCTCTGAAGACCAACCTTAGACATCAGGGCTAACACATACCATTTTCCACCTCCAGTACTATAATGAAGAACAAATGCTGCTGAGTGGGGTTTGGCGCCTGAGGGCCCCTGCCAGATTGCTGTACGGTCTAGTGTGTTTCTATGAAAAACGTTACCTGAGTCCTGCATTAGAAGATTTCTTATCCAGCTACACACTTTTTGTGCTTTTGCCTTTTGCTTACAGGGGTCCGGGGGCATGGGGAGGATGAGAAGGTGGAATTGAAAAGGGAGACAGGATGTTTGCTCATGAGCTGCTTACCAGAGAACTTGTCTTTCAGTAGCCACTGTCAGAACCTGGTAAAAACATGCCTTTGATTTTTCTTTTCTATCATGAAACATGAAATGCTGCCAGCATATATTTTTCTCTGCCAAATATCCAACATATTTTGCCTTTTGTGGAATGACTGAAACTGAAATCATCTCCCTGTACGACTAGGGCAATGTTCCCTACATTTTCAAATCATATTTGGACTTCTTCCATAAAGATGTTATCTGACTTATGGCAGTACCTACTGTGATGCCTGTTAGGCACCGACTTCCCACCTGACCATCGCCAACAGCTGCAGAGGAGTAACAAAACTGGCAACCTAATTCCAGCGAGTGGGAGGTCAGTGCAACATCTGTCTTTCTTATCTTCTGCTTATTTGCACATGACTGCACTTTTTTTTCTCTTTTGCTGGTCAAAGAATCTTTCAAGCATTTCAGTAATGCTTGCTTCACTGCATGTTTTGTTAGGTTGTCAGGTTTCTGTAACTCATTTAGAACTTGTTTTATTTCAAACAGAGTGGGCAAAGTGGATGCAGATTTTTCAGCTTATGCATTTCTAGTATATCTCCTAGAATTTAGATTATGATAATCGAATCAGTAGGAAGCAGGTTTAAGCAATTTATGTGTATGAAAAAGTAAGTAAATGTAGTTGCTACTTCTGCAGAGATGCATAGTTGAAAGCATGTCTAATACAGCAATAGCAACACTAAGAAAGAGAAGAGTATATGTTAGGCTTTGTTGATACTCGTCTGATATATCTTTTTCCCTAAAGCTGTATATTCTGTCAGTGTTATGAACTGATAAAGTAAGGTTTTGAAAATAACATGAAATCAGAGGAATCTGGGTAAAATTGCTCACATCTCACCATTAAATGTAATGGGAACCCTAAGTATCCAGTGTTAGAGCACATGATTTCTGTATTCTCCATGTTCATTCAAAGAAAATTTGAAATTACTGAAGCTTAAATAGTAACAAGTTTAATTACCTTTGTTGGTGCTTTAAGCTGTGAAAAAAATCTACCATTCTATGCCTCTGTATTGCCTAGAAAGCACAGCTGTAAAGGTGTGGTGAGTGTCAGACTTAGCTCCCCATCCGTGAAGTATTCAATGTCACTACTCCTTGGCTGCACCTCGGAGCAGGCTGAGATGTGGGTACTTGGGTGCATCGCTCATCACATTCACAAGGCAGCAACGTGAGCAGAAGCAGGGGGTGAGGATGTGCCGAAGACTTGCTTCTTCCAAGGTAGACACTTCCGTTGGAGTGCAAAAGTACATGGTGGTACTGATCATTTAAAGAATTGCTGTTGCACCTTGATCTTAAACTCATGTGTTTGAGGGGGAGTTGGGAGATAAAGTTGTAAAGAAAAGGTGGAATAAAACGTCATTAATTATTGTTTTTAAATGTTAACCTCATATGATACTTTGCATTACATTATCAGATCAACACCAATTAAAATTAAATAAACTGTATTATATTTTTAAAAATAGTTATTATATTAAACTTAATTTTACATAACTAAAGCTTTTTCCATATGCCAAAGTTTCTTCAGTGAGCTTCAACTGACAGGCATTATCCAAAACAAGAGAGAGGGAAAATAACAAGGCAAGACTGTAGATGAAAGTAAATGGGATTGGAAAGGAAAAAGATCATAGAAAAAGTACAAAGTTCTTAGAATAAAATAAGAAGACCTGTGAACAGAATACTGAAACAATAAGGAATGAATGGAATTTACCAGAACCAAAAGAGAATATTTGAAACTATTTTGACCAAAAAGTAAAAAGAAAGAGAGGTATTCTACTGAGGCTGCTTAAAGATAGAAACCAAAGCAGCTTTGAATTAAAAGTCAGCATAGATAGGAATTTCTCTACTAAACATTATCCAGCTATTTCTGCATCTAGTTTTTGAAAACAGGTCAATCCTGGCAGTTAAGGGAATCCATGAGCAGCACCGTACAAGACATGTTAGAAATATCTTCCTGATGGTAGTGGATGGTGTCCAGAACCCATTTTTCCAATGAGAAAAAAAGTAGGCAAATGCAGAAACCAAAAATTTATTCTCTATGCCTGGGAAACATACAAGTATGACAGGTTTTATTAGTTGTGGAAAACAGTCCACCTGAGTAAGGATTTCAAAATTCAGTTGAAAATAAGAACAAACAGAGGAGTTTTGAGCAAGCATAAGTGAATATAAATAGAGAGGAGTAAGGAAGAAAGAAAAATGAAAAGTAATAAGGTATATTAGATATAGACCTGTGCAGAAAGTATAGGTCGATGTACCTAATAGACCTATATACAGGAAGCCATAGCCTAACCAAGTAAAGCAAAACAAGGTGAAAAGCATAGAATGAAGTAGAATAGGCATATACTTAAAGATTTTAATGAATTTGTCTGTAATAGCACAGAAATTGTTAAAGCTAACATGTAGATATAGTTATATAGTTATAACTATAATATATAATTATATGATATATTTATAGTGTTGGTGATACATTTGCTAAAATATGTGGTTTAGTAAGGCTAGGTGAAGGACAGCAGAAAATTTTTGCAGAGCATACGGAATGATACCAAAAGATGGTGCTGCTCTAGATGAGAACTAAGTTTGGATATCTTGAGCTATTTATGATTGAAGAACTAAGATTGACCCACACCGGGTTGATACAATCAGGAGGGTTTTGATTAATTCTAAAGAGTTTTAGATATGTTTTAATAAACAGGTAAAAATTTGCATGACACAAAACGAGAAAAGATGTCCAACACAAAATCCAAAGAAACGTGAGGAGTATAGGAACAGAAAAATGTCTTGTGCAACAAGACTGCATGAGATGGGCGATAAAGGAAGAAACAACTCTTTCAATAGTCACCTAATCTGTAGAGCACAAACCAAGCACACGTTAGCCCTTGCACTTTTTTATGTTTGCAGATTTCCAAGGTACTGTATAAGACTGATAGAAGTGAATGATGTGACTTTCTCTGTAATCTGCTCCACAGAAACATCAATGTTAAATTTTGTTTAAAGCACGTCTAATAAAGACTTGTGGAAACTAATCGACTGTGAGGAGAAGGTTGTAAGATTTTACTGAGGTGCCAGGATATAGCTTTGATTAATAGGATATTAAATAACACTCGGTAATTTGAGTGATCATGAATTAATCTCTTTTCTTCCTGTTGATAGATCTCATACCTCACTTATCACTATGTCAGACGTTTGATACAAGGTATTAAATCATTTTGAACATTTTTTAGATTACTCAGTTATAAAGCTTGTGACTGTTTTATCTCATATCATTTCTTTGATGACAGCCCTTTACATTAAAAAGTCTAGAGGAATCTAATGACTCAGTTACGAAAATTTTGCAGTTAGCAGTAATTAGCACAAACACCTGGTTGTAAGTAGAAGACAGAAAAACAGTTCTTAGAGAGATGACCTCATTACAGAATAGAAGAAATACCAGGTTTTGTTGGTTTAAAAAACCAAAAAACAACAACGTGCAAATCCAGGGAGATCACTGAAAAAGGTGGAAAGATACATTGGAGGACAGATAATATTTTATCCTTTAGTGCTTTGTTATGACAAACCATGAACACAAATAATAAAATGACAAAAATATGTGTCCATGGAAATGTCCAGAATGTACTGGAGTGGATACATTCCCATTCAGGGACAAGTCCAAAATAAAGGTATTTAATGGAGAAGTAAAAAGTGCAGTGAACATGTTATTTTTCAAATAAAGCATGCATTCATATTAGACAGATTATGTAAGTGAGTGGATACACTATTTTTTCAAGTGAGTAGGAAATTTTCAGATCTACTAAGATCCACAGAATTTTGCTTAAGTTTGGGGATAATTTTCTTAAGCACAGGTTAGAAATGTAACCTCTAATATTGCATTTTAATTGACTTTTAAACTGAATATCTTTATCCTAAGAGGTCACCATTGAAATCAGCTAGGTCTGCAAATATTTATGCAGAATTAATTGAAGGACCATGGCTTTTCTGCTCCAAGATGAAAGGCGGGAGAGGGCAAAGAGGAGACAAGTGTGATAGGTCCTCGCTACTTACATCGCACTGCATTGTTTCTGTAAGGGGGCCAACAAGGGATCTAGTACTGCTCCCAGAAAGAGAAATGAGATACCCACACTCATCTGTTTTCCCTGTAGGCCCAGGATCAAAATATCATGGTAAAAATTGCCAGTAAAGAGAACAAAAACATTTAAGAACATAATTAAATAGCATAAGTAAAATAGTATTAGAAAATCCACAATAATAGTGACTAATGCAGTTGACATCTGGCACCACTTTACATGTGCATAGAGTAATTGAGCTGACTAATTGAACTTGTTTCTTAATTTTCATGACAAGGCTTAGTATCTAAAATTTGAGCAAAGGGTATTTTCTGAAAATACAAAAATATCCAGAATTTATATTATAATTTCCAGGAATTGCTGGAATGAGTCATGACCTTGTGAGCTTAGTAGTCCCAAAACATATAATTTGACTATATAGACAGTAAAATTACAGCCCAAAACTGTCCTTGATTTTATCTCATTTCACCTTGCAAACTCACAAACTTTATTTCCATTTTTTTCTCCTTTTTGCTGTTATGGGGTTGATTTTACTTTGTGCGAGTAAAAGCAAAGAGAGGATCTAGGCCTGAGAAAATATTATCCTAGAGCATAGTGTCCAAATTTAATTTCCTTAGGTGGTATCAACATAGAACTATGTTGTACTGTTGTGGAGGCAGACTCTGGTCTTGAGCTTTCAATGTACAGCTGTTCTACATTTCCTCTAGAGAAAAGGTGGTAATCCGTGTTGGTGTGTTTCATTTTGAAATAATTTGAGTCACACACCACTGTTACGGCAACCAGAATCTGGCATTAAATGTTTAAGATGTTAGACTAGAAAAGGAGAAAGTAGTTTCATAGTTTCATAGTAGTTTCATACTATCACACATGATATTAAGCCAAGCTAAAGAGGAAATCTGCTGCAAACACCACTGTCAAATTTCAGCACATAGGGACTCACCCCATTCTGAGAAACCCATAACTACTAAATACAAAGATGTCTTCCTGGAGTATCTTTCATATATACAGCTTCCTCTCTATTAAGATAATTAGGCCAGCCTAGTAACTTTTATGACAAGACCTTTATCTTCATATAAATAACGCTGAAAATACATCTAGACAAGAGCTGAGGCTCTTTAGCGTATGTCCAGTGGTATAAAAACCGCTCAGTAACAAACTGATTCAAAGAGAAACTCCATTCACGAACCAGCTATAAACAAACAAATAGAGTTCACTGCCCCCCTCAGACTTAGTGGAAAACTTACTCTCATCTATTTCCACATGTTTTGCACTATCCCCAGAAGAGCCCTTTAGTAGTATGTGGGAAAAATAAGGGCCCAAATATGTTGAATTTACGAGAGAGGTGATATAGCTTGATTGTTTGGCTCTATACAGCTATAGTAGTACAGCAACAAGAGAAAGACTGCTACTTACTTCAGTTATATGCTTTATGGGTCATAAAGAAAAGAGCTGTTGACAAAAGGATATCCATCTTGGATTCCTGTGTTACATGTTCACTTAGGAATGCTTAGTTCAAGCTCAAGACACTGTATGGTGGACCAACATAAACTTTTAAAATTATATCTCCACGTTCATTTTTTCTAATCTTGCAATGAGGATGTCATAGATAATAAGGAAAAGTTATCTGACAGAGATAATTTCCAGTTAGAAGTTCCAAAAGCTAGTTAGGTGTATTGCAATATGCCTTCACTGAAAGTAGCAAAGGCAAAGAGCTGAGTTCAAATTCTTTAAACTGATGAAGACACTTTCAGTAAAATGATGGATATTCTGCCTGTCATCCTGCATGTCTTCCCCAAACCATCCTGATCACATCAGTCTTATAAAGGTCAAGCTGAACTCATTTGTCTCCCACCTCTTGAACCACCAATGAGATTATATTGATCTTTGTCCCATCAATCCCTGATATGAGGAGATGATGAGGTAAACCAGTACAGTTTCATGCAATGGTAAAACCTTCTGCTCTCCCAAGTCTTTCATCTGGTGTGCACTTACAAAGTGTAAAATTAGAGGCAAATTTTTTATGCATGATACCCATGGTAGCATTTAACACACAGAATGTGGCTGGGAATAATGGAAGATAATGGACTGGCAGACCATATCCCAAAGAATATCAGGCCTTAACAAGGTTGCAAGCAAGAAGAGCTTTTGACGTAAGATTGTGACATATAGACCTCATATGTATGTATGTATAAATGAATGTAGCATGGCTCTGTAGCAACACCATTTAGAAAGGAAGATAAAATCTCCCTTTTGAGCCTTTTGGCAAATCCTCAACTGAAGTTCATATAATCTATTTCAAATTGATTATTCTATGTACATATATATTCTATATATTCTATATATATTTTAAGCTCCAAGCTTAAAAGATGCTTTACATTAAAGTATCATTACATTAAGATGAAAAGCAATTAATTGAAAAATAGTTGTACAGAGCACATAATTACCACTCCAGCTGCTCAGGATGGGATTCAACAGAATCAACACCACCTTAGTGTGGCCCTCAAATCCCATTTAAACCCTCGGGGCCATAGTATCCACTGTGAAGGCACTTACTGTCCCTGCCTAGCCTCACCTGGGCCTCTCCCCACCCTGCCCATGGCCCCATTTCAGCCCAGCTGGGACCACCAGTTCCTGCCCCAGAGATGCTGGAGGAGTGCCAGTATCTGATTCTTGTCTTCTGTTCCTCTTGGACAGATCCTGGGCCTGCTTTCTCTCCTTGCTGTGTCTGCTGAGGAACCTTGTCAGTGGCACCTTTCTCTACCCATCATGGTCAGGTGCTTCTTGGAGAGGGCACCACCTGTGCTGGGTCACCCTTGGCTCCTGGCTTGTCCTCCCTCATGGAGCAGAATGGCACTCGTTGCTCCCTGGTTAGTCCAGGTCCTTTCAAGTTACAAGGAGCATAAACGTTCAGCCACTTGAATCCAAGTTGCCTTTGTGAGAACTTTGAAAAATCTGTTGAGTTAGGGACAGGGTATGCACTCATCAAACTTCATACAGCTCTCAGGCTCCTGTAGGATTTTTTATTTCGTTTTGGTCTTCTGTGGTGATTTTAACTCCCAATTCTTTGGTTAGAAAGAGAAGTAGGAAAAATTGGTACTTTGAATACTTTTCGTATGATTCATCAATGAATTTATGCTTTAGAAAACAGTTTTATTTACAATGTGCTCCTTCCCCTGCCCAAGAAGTGTGTTCTCTGCACAACAATTCACAATAAAAACATTATAAACTGCAAAAACACTGATCTGACAAGGTAGCTTATTGCCACTGGTATGTGATTGCTGAAGTAACAGGAAATATTTGTGCTTCTGCTATAGTTGTGAGAAGCCTTGTGGGATACTTTTCTTAAATGGGGTTAAACTACAAGATGACTAAGATGAATTGTTACTTCATAAATAGTCTTAGATGTAAAAAGCGTTGCTTGATAAAAGGTCCAAATCTATGCCAGAGAAATGATGAGAGAAAAAGGAATGACATTACTTCAAACAGCTTCCAGCAGCTGCCAGACAATGAGCACCCTGAAGCCCCGTTCTTCAGCAAACTCTCAGACTGCATATCTCGTAGGGTTAGAAAGAGGAGAGGCTTGGAAAAGAAGATTGAATGACACCTCCCTTCAGCCAAGAATTACACAGAAAACATACGGCAGAATTATTGGATTCTGGATACTTGAGCACTAAGAGACTTCTTTCCACTGCACTGAAGGAATGGAAGGAAAAAATAACTTCTGAAGAACTAGGATGAGAGCTCATAAAAGAAGCCAAATGTTCTCACCTGCCCTCTATACCGTTACACTCACTGAGATGAACAGAAGACATTCCTGCTTTAAGGAGGGAATATTTCTCCACCATTGTGTCACCTTTGGGTCAGCAGTGGGGCTCCCTGAGAAAGGTAGAGGCAAGTGTCCAAGTGCTGTTAGTAAGAATTCTGTGTTCCAAGGGTTGCTACATCTTTCTACAAGGGCCACAGAGCTTCCCAATCTTTCTCCCTGTTACTTCTTTTCTCAATGGCTAGAATATAGGACATGCAGATAAAAACTCACGTATTTCAACAAATCCCATTTTTGTTTTGTATTTGTCTAGCTGACTCTTTTTACTCCAAACTCTCTCCACTGGTTCGTGGAAAAAAATCAGTTTAGCTGCAAATTTAACACCAAGTGGTTAAAATAAAAAGCAATAGAATGATGTGTTTGGCATGGTGATAATGGTGGAGGGGGAGGATCTTCTAAACGTCCTCTCTTAGTGCTAAGACTCAGGATTCAAAACCTTGGCTTTGTTATATAGGAATGAGAACAAGTAAACAAGATAAAAGGGGAAAAGGAAACCAGAGAACTGTGAAAAAGCTTGTTGGCATTACAGTGAATGATATTAGAGTTTTGTGACCCAGTCATGTTTGTTATTAAAGTATAGTTTTAAAGAAGTATTTTAGATATAAACACATCTGTTGCATTAACAATGGATACCAGCTTTGACTTCTAGTTCACTCCACGAGACACTTTCTTAAACTTAAGGGAAAATATATTATGCCTACTCTTTCCTATACAAAGGTGAAGTTTACAATGAGCAAATTAATGCCATCTGTTTATAGTGTATTTTACTTTGTATAGCTAGCAGTTGGTTTATACTCACAACAGAATATTAAATATTGATGGAACTGTGGACTTAACAGCTGTGCCTATTAGTGGCTATACCTTTTAATATACTTGACTTTGCTATAGATTATTAGGAAGTGTTCTGTCGCCTGTAAGGCATGAAACATGAAATGCTTACCGTTTGAATCTTTGTAGATTATTAGTATAATATAATAGACTAAATGTGGTTACTATGAGATTGCCTCCAGCTGTGTAGGAACCAGGTTCAACATTCCTATGTTCCCTTCCATTCTTATGTTCCTCTGTTCACTATTTTGGTACATAGGTGGTAGGTCACTTGAGGCTATATATGTATGTAGGTACATACATTTACTGAAGTGTAATGTCAAGAGAACAAAGTTATTCATCGGTTGATGCATCTCAGAAAGAAAACACTACATTCCCTGTTCAAGCCAATGTAGATTAATAATCAATTCCATTCATAAGGTAACTAAAGATTTTGGTTGAGTATGATTGTGTAATTTGGTTGATATTAGTCTCTCTGCTTCCATAGTGGGAACTGACAGAGAAATTTTAGAAGCTCCTCTGATGGAAATAAACTATGAATTTATTGCTAAGACCAAAATCAATCACATACTTTACCAGAGCCAAAGTGTTCACACTGGGGAGCGAACTTCTTCCTTCTGCATAAGAGCTATAATTACAACCCAAGGTTATTCCTACTACTAAATTCACCAGGAGACACATTGATAGTCTTTTCTTGATCCAGAGAGGGATTTTCATGATTAGAAAATGCAATAGCATAAATGACTGCCTTGTCCTACTCCCACTGAACTCAATGGTTACAGTAAGAGTGGGAGTGGATTTATATTTGAAAATCATTCTACATGTTATGGCTTTTACACTATCATCTTTTGATCTCTTCCAGGTTGGAGGTTGTTTGTTGAACGGCTGTATTTTTTAAAAAAATAATGTTATTATTAATATTGATACTCCCTAGTTTGGTAAACTGGCTTCTCTTAGAACAGTACGGCTGAAGATACTAAAACTTAACAAACCTTTGGTTATTAGTTATTCAGCTTATTCAGGCACCCAAGATTCTTCCTATAGCCTGGAACTCAACTTTGAGGTTCTTGGTCCTCTTGATGTCACGATTTCACAATATCTCCTACGATGAAAGAGTCTTCTGAGCCTAATGGTTTTAAAAAGAGGCAAGCTCCTTCTAAAGAGCAAAGAAATATGCCTAGTCAAAACAACAAAGAAATCAGTAGGTTTATGTTTTTCTTTACTAATAGCCTTGCATATATTTGAAGGCCTACATGTTGAATAAATAGGAATAGACATCATTCTAGACCTCCCAGGAACATGTCCAACCATGGTAAAAATTATTAGGTTAGGTTCTGTGAGCATTATTATTTATTGTTAACATATTTATTACTTTATTAATATTTTTTAAGTCACATGGATGTAAAAATTTAAAATCTGCATCTATTAATTAATCAGATTATTTTTAAAGTAACTTGAAATATATTTTTTTAAAATGCTATAGCATTTGTCTTTCTTTGGTAACAATTTCATGTGTTTGTTTTGGAAGTTAATGGTGTAACATATGCTTCTGTCAGTGATATATCAACAAACTGTATTTATATTGCATTGTATGCTCTCCTAGCTTACCACAGCTGAGGTCTGATTGAGACTATAGCCTCAAGTGACTATAAACCAAACAATTATTTTTGAGACTAATGTGTGTGCTTCCTAATGATTCACAACATTAAACTCTCACTTGGCAAGACAGCAAAAGCCCTCCTTTTTTGCTCTAGGCATAAAAATTCTGTGGAACATTTTTTTTAAATGGTCGTGGGTGACCAAAATGCAATTTAAAACTTCAATGGTATTTGCTCAGGGTTGCTTGCTTACTTGTAATTGTTTCCAGAATGTTTGTTTGGAAATTTGTTAGATTATGTATCACACGCAATAACTCTATATGCCAAATTCACTGCTGTAATACTTGGCACTGCAATTGGTTATGCTTATTTCAGCACCACTTAAAATAGCTAGTTCTTTATGTAAGCTAGAATAAAGGTGATTTCAGCCTATGGATCTTTTTTCTGCATGTAATAGCATTAAATGAGTTGCAGCAGGAGTTATTTCTGACTGTATGTTCTGCAATTTATTATGGTCACTTTTTCTCCTTGATAATAAAAGTAAATCTCTTTCCTTTTTTTTTTTTGCCTTCTTTTCTTTCTTCTTTTCTTTTTTCTTCTTCTTCTTTTTGTTTCTTTTCCTTTTTTTTGAAGTAATTTTTATTTTTACTTTCATATCTGGAATAGACTGCAGATTATTGTAACAGAGAAATAATTTACACATAGAAAATATCTCAAATCTAAAGCAAGTTGCTTAACACCTTAAACTAATATACCTCAGACATGATTTTAGAGTACTTGATTTTTAGAGAACAGCAGGAATGAAAGCAACACAAACATTAAATTTTAATATTAAATTATGAAAAAAAACCTATTTGTATGTTCTCTATTGTGCATGTAGTTTCCAACTGTATAAACATTTTATAGAAACAATAGCTTTTAAAAAGAAAAATCCAGATCTTTTAATTAAAAAGAATCCTAAAGATTTACTGTGGGTAACCTGTATATCACCTTCACGTAGTATCAGCTAAGACAGTTTACCTTCTCTGTCAAAACAACTAAAATTGTAGGCAATTTACTAATGTGATTTGCATAACTTTTCAGACTATACTAAATCAGTTAAATATGTATTATTCATTATAATCTACCACAGAAACATTATTGTCAAATAGATACTTTGTTGATCTGCCAATGTCATATTCACTTCCAATCTAATATTCCTAATGTAAACCTCAGAAATTCTTGGTTCACAAAGAATAGTTATAAAAGGAGTTCGAATGGGGTACTTGCCTTAAGAAATCTAGACCTAGAGACAGAAAATTAATTAAATAGATAATGCATTATGTGTTCACCATTCCCAAAGCTGTGCGATAAAAGTTATGAAGAAAATAAATAAAATTCATGTGTTTTAATACAACACAAACCTGCAATACATTTCATCACTTTATTGGTGCTATACGGTTGAAAAAGATTAAATTTTTAGCTGAAGGAAAGTCAAGTCAATTAAATCCAGAATTCTGTATCTGTAGCCTATCAGGTTAGGAAATTTTACAAGCAAAAAAGGACAAAGCTTAAAGGGCTCTTCTTGCAAGTTTTACTCAGGGCTTCTCACCTGAGAATGTCCCTTTCTGAACAGCAGATAATGAACACATGAATGCAGTTTTCTTTTCCCCTGCTTTTAGATAATTTTAGACCTATCCACACCTTAAACTAAGGGAACTGAAGGTACGCATTAACACTTTTTTCCATGAACACAGATGAAACGTTAAAGAAGTAGAGGCCAAGCAAGAGTTGGTAATTGGTAGAGCAAAATCCTAATTGTGAAATATGGTTTGATTTAACAGGAGTTGCAGAGTAGAAAACATATTAAATATTCCTCTGAATGACAAAAATGAAAGTAACAGTTCTTTTGATTATTTTGTCTCGAGGCATTTACTGTAAACAAGTTCTCATCCTTTATTACAAGTTGCATTTGTGCAAATGATTTGGTTTTCCAAAATTATCTACAAACAAGGCTGCATTTATTAATACATGGTATTTATGTATTAACTGGTACATTTTGGTGAGAGTATTCATAGTAGAATGTACTCACTTGTATATCTTGTCTAAAAGTGAAAAAACAAAATATACAAATTGAAAATAAATGATGAATTTTTCTTTGCTTTAATCGAGAACGTATACAAATATGTTTAAATGTGCTGCACGAATACAATTGAAATGTATTTCTGCCTAAGCAAAGGAAGATAGGAACATGTTTTAAATATTCTGGTAGTTGCAGGTGCTGCTTATCACTTGCTATGTTACATTTTCTAATGAACTTGCACTTGCATTTCTCTTTGTAATGATTAGGTTCCTTTCTCAGCGAATATATGACCAAGCTTACAATTTTTGCTACCAACCATAAGCTTTGAATTTGAATTCCAGCTACTTGAAAGTGAATAACCTATCAGGAAAAGAATATTTTTTCTTGAGAATAATGAACAAATATATTTATATAATCCATCATCATTCTACAGTTAACTGCAGAATATGCAATTAGTTCAAGCGCTCAGTTTCTAAGGTTGTTAACACAAATTCCCCTCTTCTTAGGGCTGTGCTTGCTGGAGAATTTACTCTGTGCAACTTGTGTGGCTGGGAGTGAGCTGACTTCCTTCATAGCAGCCTGTATGGTGCTGTGCTTCCGTTTGTGGCTAAAATGATCATTCTGATATTTGCTTTCCCTATTAATCTGTCTTTATCTCAACCCAAAATCTTCTCCCCTACCTTCTATTTTCTTCAACTTTCACAGGAGATGTGCACAGTGAGGATGGGTGAGTGCTGGCTGGAATAAAAATGCTGGAGTTACATGAGTTGTAACTAATCTGTAAATAACCTGTGACTGGAGAAGATCAGTACCTCTATTCATAAATACTCAAAAAAAACCCCACAAAACCCCCACAAAACCAACAGAGTTTCAAGCAACTACTAGTCTGTTAGCTTGACTTCAACACTACTTTAAGTCATACAATGAATTTTGAAGGAAATAATAATTTAGAATATGATGGTAAATAGAGTATGACGCATTTCCAGCATGATTTTTATGAAGGTTTTATTTTATGAAATAGTATAATTTTCTCTGGTAATATTTGTTAGATGGCTTGATGTTGTGGAGTTAATCTATTCAAATTTAGGTACAGAAATTAGATAGTGCCCCATAGCAGGTTCTTATTTCAAGTAGAAATGCCTGTATTAATGAGTGCTACAAAACAGCGAAGATACCCAGAGAGGGAAATAGCTGAGAATTTTTATAATTTGTGGATACGTTAGTTGGGAGTTTCCACTAATACAGAAGATGACAGCGTCATTGTACAGGATGAATTAAATGACAGTGTTAACTCATGCAAAATGGAATGAAATTTAATAGCGCAAAGTGAAAAGTCATGTATTCTCTCTGTTTTGTGGAGAGAGATTTACAGGTTTATATGGCTTCACTTAAAGCAAAGGCCTTAAGAAGAGTGTATGATGGCATTTCAAACACTTTTGGAGGACAAACATCAAGATACAGATGAACTACTTAGATTACAAAATAACACCAGCACAAGATCAAAAAAGTCATAAATTAGTCATGAATACATTTTGACAGCAAATTAGAAGACAGCTTCTAACCATGTGAAGAGTGATATTCTGGAAGTGTTCCAATTAGATAAAAGAAATCTGAATGATTTCAAGATTGAGTTTGGTATGCTTATGAAATTGGTGAAAAGAGGTAAGAGATTAAGTGTACAGTGTGAGTCTTCAGATAGCAAATCTAAGTCAAGAGGTTTGATTTAAAGACTGGGACACTGGTGTTACAGTCAGGAAATATTGGAAGACGGCATTAATCTCATTTCAGTGTAAAGTGTGGTCTACTTCCTCAGTTAGTCTGGGAAATTTGTTAGCAAATTCTTCACATTTGTGGGACTCTGGGACACTAGTGATAACTGTCACCTATACTGTCTTCCTATGATCTATTAGTGTTGTGACTTTGGTCTTTTACTGCAGGCTTAAATTTGTTACAGGACATTGGGATGTGCTTCACGGCCACTCTTGGGAGATGCTAAATAAAGTAGATGCTTTGTGGTTCTATCAAAACTATTGCATGTTGCATGGTTGCTGACTTATGCCTGATAAGCTTGCTGATGCAGGTTTTCTTTTTCATTCTTGCATTCTTTTACCACCAAAATACATCAACTCTATCAAGTTCATTATTTATCAAAAACTGGGTCATATGATGGAACCATTTCCCAGATACAAGGAAATGACACGTGAAAACAAAAATGTCATCTCTTTATCCAAGATGAGATTTTATGAAATACTCATCAATATGCTACTTTACTGACATTTATTATTTGTACTATGGTACTAAAGAGATAAGAGCAAGGATCAGGAATTCTTTTTACTACATATGGTTTAAGACCCTAATCTAAAACCAGTACCCTTTCAAAAGAATTTCTAACAAAAATACAAAAGGTGAACACAAGCAGTTGAAGAAGTGGTACAGTGAGGTATTATCTAGTTCAGTTTTGTTTTATTTTATGTTTCACAGAACAGATGCATTTTTGGAAATCCTTACCCAAGTGTTACCTGAGGGACAAGTAGATTTTGGAGTCTAAGAATAACAGATGATTTAATTCGTAGCCTAAACAATATTGAAAATGCTGTAATCACTCAGAATTGTTACATATTTAAATATATAAAAGATAAATAATCTCTGAGATATATAAGTTTTTTATTTTATTGAGCACTTCTTGCCAACATTTACATGCAGATAAGGTAATATGTTTGTCTTACTTGAACTTAACATTGAGATCAGAATCTCTGCTGAAGAGGGAGAACGAAAAGAAAATGTGCATCATTATGGCCAGAGAGGCATTCACAAAAGTAAATACCTCCTGTAATGCTCTGTAGAAATGGAAAAAAACTTTTCTTCCCCTTTCTGGATTTCTTTGACATTTCTACAGTATTCCATTTTGCACAAGTACAAAGGGTAAATAAAATCTATATCCTTCAAATGTTACAAGCCTCAAAAAAAGACTCAAATAAAATGAAACCAAAACAAAAAAACAAACAAACAAAAAAGAACCACCAAAAAATCTGTTATCAATTAAGAATATTTTTTAAACTTTTCACAAGGATTTGATGTTTATAAGCCCAAAGATACGATGGAAAATATTTTGGGCTCACAGAAAAGCTGCCTCGGACATCTACTGATCCAGCAGACATTCTTGAACAGCTCTACAGTAATTACTAAATTTGTAAGCATATGCATCACTGCTCTCAGGACAGCTCAAGTGTAAGTCTTAGGCTTGTCAATAGTTTGAAATTCTCTGAGACCAGTGCTATAGATCTGTGCTTTAGAAGACAGATTATCTGCCTTCTGGTCTAGCTTATGACATGAAATTCCCACCTTGCCTGGTGTCTGGCATGAGGAAGAGCCATTTCTGTAGTAAAAGCTAGCAGAACACAAAGTCAATGCAGGACAGAGATTCAGAGCTGGACAGCAAATTGTTAGCACTGTGTAATAGCCAATATAATAATTTAACTGCAATTATTATTAATTCTTAGCATAATATGGGCGCATCAGTGACCACAAATGTTGAAGGTCTCTGATTTCACAGCTTGGCTAATATGAAAACAGCTTCTGGAACATTGGACTTGCACTGGCTACATAAGATGATGTAACCTATTGAGTCAACAGCACCAATCTTTTTAGCTGTCTCATGTTTCTTAGAGAAATTTGCATTGGATTTACATGGCAAGGTGTTGGCAGCAGGGGGTTTGTGGGGGTGGGCTCTGTGAGAAGAGACCAGGGGCTGCCCTTTGCTGGACACAGCTGGTTCCAGCTGACTCCAACGGACCCACCGCAGGACACAGCTGAGCCCATCGACCAACTGGTTGGTTCCTCTGGGAAAACATATTTAAGAAAGAGCAAAACACTGCATAGCAATGTGAGGAGTGAGGAAAAAAAAAAGGTGTGAGACTTATAGAGGGATCACAATAGTCACTGAAGAAGGGAGGGGAGGAGGTGCTTGGGGTGCCAGAGCAGATATTCCACTGCAGTCTATGGAGAGGACCCTGCAACAGACATCTGCTCTGCAGTCCATGGAGGACCCTACACCAGAGCAGATGGATATTCCCTGCAAAAGGCTGGAGGCAGTGGCTAGCCCATGAAGGAACAAGTTCTCCTGACAGGAAGTGTGATGCATGGAGGACCCATGCTGGAGCAGATTTTTTCCTGAAGGACTGCAGAGCGTGGAGGACCCATGCTGGAGCAGATTTTTTCCTGAAGGACTGCAGAGCGTGGAGGACCCATGCTGGAGCAGGGGAAAGATGTGAGGAGGAAGCAGCAGCAGAGAGGAACTGTAATGGACTGACTACAACCCCTATTTCCTGTTCCCCCACACTGCTCAGGGCAGGTGGGAAGTAGTAGAGATGGGAATGAAGGTGTGAAGTTGAGCCTGGGAAAAAGGCAAGGGATGGGGGAAGGTGTTTTAGGTTTTGTCTCTGTTTCTCAATATCCATCTCTATTTTAATTGACAATAAATCAGACTGATTTCCCCAAGGCAAGTCTGTTTTGCCCATGACAGTATTTGGTAAGTGATCTCCCTGTCTTTATCCAGACCCACCAGCTTTTCCATCATATTTTCTCCCTCTGTCCTGTTGAGGAGAGGCAGTAAGAGAGCAGCTGGGTGGGCATCTGGCAACCAGCCTAGGTCAACCTACCACAAACATAAACTCAGATATTAATGATTTGTGAAACTCATGAGTGGTGTTGGTTTTGTTTTTTTTTTTCCCTGAAAGCTGGACAGATCAGATGCTGTAAAACTTAAACACTATAGATCCAGCAAACCTTGCACAAAATTCACATGCCAGTGTTTATCAGCCTGTTGATTGTAATGTGGAACAGTAAATATGCTGATACTGACTTCCTTAATTATGCTTTTCCTAAAATAAGAAATCCACATTCACAGTATAGTAGAAGCAACCTGCAAATTCACACTTGTACTACAGAAACCTCTGATTTAATCTAAAGCAAAATAAATCTGTATTTAAATAGGAGTATAGAATTTTTAAGTGCTCTTGGAAAAATAGCATGGCAACCAAAGACATTTTTTAACAGCAGGCAGGTCCTTTGCTTATTGAAGTAAATGGGAGAACTGTTATTTACTTAGGTGAATCACCACATAAGCTCAAATCTGCAACTGCATACGAGAGTAAATTCAGTATATTGTGTTTATTACCCAGTAGAACCTAAAAACATTGTGCTTGTCCATGAGGAATAAAGTTGAAAATATACATATTTAGTTAACTCCTAGGCATCTTCATTAGAAAAGATGTCTTCACTGACCCACAGCTTATTACCTAAAAAGGATGATAACAACCTTCCTTAGCCATGATGTTACAATAGATGTGTCAAAAGGCTAAGTGAAAAAGATGCGGGGAGATAAAAAGCAAAAATACTCAGCAAATGCTTTGTCACTGTAACAAAAATTTGAGAACTTCAAGTGCTACTTTAATACTTCTATTTCTTTAGATAAATTGATTTTTGTTTTCCAAAGCTTTCAGTATAACAAATTATAATTTTCCAAAATATACAATTTACTTTTGTCATCATAGTAAGTCCAAAGGAGAAACATATTAATTTTGAAAACTTACTGGTTTGGATATTTTTTATGTAAACACTCAGGAAACAGGTTTTCATTGAATACAGTTTTCTCTGAAATAACACCCTCAATAACTCCCGAGTGGCAGTTTGCCTCTCCTCATTTGAGCTTTTGTTTCCATGTCTCAATTTTTTTCCTTCCCAACACAATATTAATAACTTGGAAGGGAGCCAGGAGGTATGTCCTTGGTTTAACGAAGTAAAGTAATTAGAATATTAAAAGCACAACAGTGGAATAACAAGATGCTCTGTGAGAATTTTTCTAGTTCAATTATGGCTTGGTAGCAAAAGTAAGAAATTGCAGTACAACACACCAATCTTTTCCTGATTAGAAGAAGAGTGAAAATCTGCAGAAAGCTTCTAATCTTTCCATGTGATCACTTTCTTGTGGGCTTCTGGTCTCAGAAAAATATTAGCGGGAATCCTGGGAACTCTCCATTATCCTGAGTTCAGGGAGCTCTGTGCTTCTGTTAATTTCTTTGCTGCCTTTCGTTTCTTAATCTTTTTAGCCACCAAAAAAAATTCCATATCCTGGAGTAAATTCAAAACTTCTGGTAAAGTTTACACTTCACTGTATTCACCTGTATCTCATTGAAAAGTCTTACTTGTGTAATGCTCACTAAAGCTACCCTGCGGGGCAGGAGGAGGAGTAGGACAGAAAAGAAAACCATTAACAAAAGAAAGGAAGACAGCACAAAAATGGGAAAATAGTAATTTGAACAACAGAAAAAATACAGTTTTTCTTTTTGTTTTTATTGCATTTAATAATCCACAAGATATTGATTATCCTGAGCACTCAGCACTGGGGAAAGTTCAGATTCAAACTCAGCCTTGAAGTCTGAACCTCAAGCCCATCTCATTCCAAATGGAGACCGGATCTTCCCACTACTCCTACATACGCACAGATTGCAAAAGCAAATTTTCATTTTCAGTCCTGAAAAGCCTGCCAGAGCCCGTACAACGAATTACAGGGTAAACAGCTGTTGTGCTTCTAACCATGGCAAGCAGGAATGACGTGCCTGCTGCCTTCCCCAAGGCATGCTGCTGTTCTCTGAATGATAACTAATAGGAGCAGGGGGAGGAGGGTCGCTCCAGCACGTCAGCAGGCTTTGCCCACTCAGTCCAAACCCAATATAAGTCACATCAGTCGAGTGAGATGTCACTGGTCTGTGAAACACATCTGTGTCTTTAATTGCTAACTTGGAAAAAACAATAGTCACCATATTAGTATGCTGGCTGCGGAGGCATAAACGCTCATTATAAATTGTTCAAATGTGATAGAAAAAAGAAATGGCTTGTGGTTAAAAGGCTTCCTCCAGGGTATTGAAAGCAAAATGTAATAATTTACCTTGGTGGAATTAACTACTTCGTTCTCTCCTTTTGACTGAAATGTTACTTATTAATTTATTAATTATTAATTTATTAATTTTAGGGTAATAGATGTTTAATGTCTTTCCAAACAGTGAAAGTAAACCTAAACAACAGGATTT
>KZ506242.1:257897-279488 GCA_002844005.1 Limosa lapponica baueri
AACTCAAAGATGAATTTCAAGTGAGACATACATTTCCTCAGTGGCATTCCCATTTAAATAGAGCTACAGTGAGTCACATTGCACCTAAACCCTACCTGAAAACCTATTCAAAACATAGGTTTTTTTCAAGCTATAACTAAATCCCAAGCCTGCATTTAACACTGCTGTCGAACCTTAACTAAAACTGAACAAAACAAACAAACAAACAAACGAAAGGTTTAGGTTTTGGTGGAGAGCAACAGCTTACTCAAATGTTAATATCCTCTAAAAGGGATACAGCTGGGCTGGGAGACTTTCTGTGCAGCTCTGCCCACCCAGCAAGGACCTGCTCAGCGCAAGGACTGAGGTCTGCCTAGGAGAAACTCTAGGTCAAATGATCCTAAGAAAAGGATTATTTGACCCTACATTATTAGAATACATATTGAAATCCATCGTAATGTCAGAGTCTTATGATGTTGTGATATTAGGCTGTATCATCATGCTAATTTCAAAAGAAAAGGTTATTCCTTGCTGTCCTCCTCTGCTCTTTGGGCTGCTTTGGGTATTCTGTGTATAAGACCTCAAATCGCTCATTTGTTATGATTTAAGTCAGGCTAAACATTTTTAAAAATCTACCAAAGACACAATAATCATAAACAGCGCAGAAGCAAGAAAAGAGTTAAATACTGTGTTGGACTCAAAGTATAAATGATTGCATCAACTGCAGTCTATGTCAAATATGATGTGATTTGCAGAGCTGCGCGTGAGAATGTCAACCTTCTTTGTTCCCCAGTGTAGTTTAGTGACAGTGACTTTATACAGTCTAGCAGCAGTGTCATGAATATTCTCAAGAGTAGGTGGGTGGCACATTCATTGAGAGATGTACAGTGGATTGCATACAAAACCAACAATATCTTTTGAATAATGTTACTAAAACTGTAATAAATCTGCCACCACTTTACATATTTTAAGCTCATTTGTCTCTATTTGAATCTTAACTATGTTTATTGGAAGCTATTGTTTTAACCAAGGCAGCATTATTTTCTTAGCCAGAATCTCTGAATTTGTTGAAAGAAATATATTTTAGGCTAATTTTTAACCTGAAATAACCCCCCTACTGTATAAACAAGTGAAATAGCTGCAATAAAACATGATTGATTTTACATGTATTTTTGTTCAAAGTAACTGTCCTTTGGGTCAATTATCAACCTTAAATGTAGCATCCACAGGAACTCTGTAAAATGCAGGTTCCTTCTAAAGAAGACATGAATTGTCTGGCCAATCTGACAATCTATATAAAAACCATTTAGCAAAACCAAAATGATCCAGTTCTGGCTTGCTCTGTAATTTAAGACATTATAACCAGAAATCACTACAGTAGGGGTTTGGCAGATAAGCACAAGGAAGGGACTTGCGGTTGAAACACAGACCTAGAACACAGGAAAAGTGTTTTCTATTCTTGGTCTGGGCACCGACTTCTTCAGTAGCCGCTTACAGTTCCTGAAAGGTGAGTGTCCAGGGATCCCAGTGACTTCATCTGGGATGTGATCACTCCCCATTTCTGAAAAACAGTCCCTTGCCCTCTCTATAATTTAGTTTTCCTGTTCATGAAATGATGTTTAGAGATGGTTGGTTTGGGGGTGAGGGGAAGCAGTGCCCATTATTTTATCTCTTTTTAGTAGTTCACCCAGGGCACAGGAGTAGAATAAGAAAGATGGACATGCAACATTAATAAATAAATTATTCACACTTTATTTTCACTATTTATCAGTGACATTGGTCATACAAAATGTGCTGTTGATTCCCTCCTAAAAACTGTGATGTTTTTCAATCGTTAGACACAGCAGTGGGTTTATGCCCTTTCAGCAGCATTGTACTTCAGGAACCAAGCTCCTCTCCCAACTCCTCAGAACAGGAATTGAGAAATGGTGATTTATAGCGCATAGGAGTTACAATCACGCTGTTGTGAATATCTTTCATGTCTGCATTCTCTAAAACAGCCCTTTCTTAGGCTAATACTTCCTATAGCAACTCTGTGACAATTTTTTTCAGTGTTCAGTTCGTATATATGCCTAACAATTAGCACCCCACATTCACACATATCTACTCACACTCTCTATCACACACACCCACACAGTGTAGGTGCATTTTTAGCTATATACACATATAAAAAGATCTAATTTCATCTAGCAATGGGAAGTGGAAGATCTCTGGAGTACCCACACTGGCTTTCTTACCAACTTTACTACAGATACAGGATTATTTAATCAGCTAAAAATGCATTTACTTTGCCCTACTAGCACACTTCTTACACAGTAACCTATGACAAATGATGAGTATCTTGTCACTACCTAGAAATCTTTCTAGCTGATAGTCCTTTTTCAAGAATCTTGCCTGTATTTTCAAGTGTCAATAGTAAGGTTATAAATATAGAATATGGAATATTTTTTAAGTTTTGAGATTTTAAAACTTCCTCATCACCCTCTCAAAAGACTGTCACAGCTCTAGTTACCTTTATTAGCAAAGATCTTAAAATATGGAATGATACTTTAAAAATTGTGAAACATTTACTGCCTAAGCATAGTCTAAATCACTTCAGTGCTTGCTATAAGTCTCCCGAGAAAAAAACATTATTAATAAATGTAATTAATTTGGTGAGGCAACGTATACAAAGATATGCAACAGTGAACTCATTAATTTCTCTTGAAATAATTATTTACAAATATTCATCTGGTTTCCCAAGACATATTAATGAGTTGGAAAAAATGTTTACGTTGTGTGATTGGCTGAAAAATGCCTTCTGTACTATAGTACTCCCTTTTTATGATTTCAAACAGAAATGCTAACTCAATTGTATCTGAGTTAATGCAATTTTTTAAACAGATAATTTATTTCCTGAAAACTGCACCTTTGAGCCAGCTGAAATTAGTAATAGATTTACGTAAAAATTATCAAATAACTTAGGCTAAAAAAAAACATCTGTCAGAAAAATGTCATTTTATCATTTCATTTTAAAGTAATATCGTCACTGGTAAGGTTGCCTACAGCTAATTTTCAATAGGGTTAAATTTCAGTTTGCTGTGCCTGAAATATGTTTGCTTTTGTTTCATCAAGGAAATTTTTGTTGACTTGATACAATTTTTAAAATATATTCTTTTCTGTAAGGTACAACATAAATCTTCCATTGTTTCCATGGTTTTGCAGCTTAGGCTATTTTCTGAGAATTCTTTATCTGTGTTTTCTAGGCTTTTCTTAGAGTAAACTGCTCCATCAGTAGCATGCAATAGATGAGAAAAAGTTCCTTTGACTAATGTTTTCTTTCAGAAGGTATCAATTTGCTAACTCCATAGAGAATTTCTGCATAGACTGAAAATCTCAACACTCTCAAATGTTGAGACCAACATTTGAAAAGCATATTTTAATTGTATCCTTTCACCATCATTCTGCAAAAGATTCTTTACACATAATTCTGCCTTTCCATTCAATGACTACTGGGAGTTGACAGTGTGAGAGTTTCTTTCTTTTTTGCGTTTTTGGCTTCCTGCTTCATGTTGCCACTTTTCTGGCATTCGCTCAGATAATTTTGTTTGGTGAATGTTGACTCAAGATCAAATCATGCTAATGGGCTTCATCAAGGATCAGATTCAGTTGCCTAAATGCAGGCATCTCATGCCACTTTTACCCTCTAGGGTATCCAGAATATCTGCAAGGAGCTGGCAGATAGGACATGGGCCCCTCTGGCTACCCATGCCTTTCTGGAGTGCCTGATGGAGGTCTGAGACACATCCTGAGAGTAAAATCCTAAACTAAGGAAGAAACAACATCCCCAATTGTTTTCTTGAAACGCATGTTTTTATATTTTTGACTCTCCTGCTGAAAATGCACAATGCCATAATTTTGTCTGTTTTGCAACGTGCAATTGTATTTTAAGGACCTTTGCTGATTCTTCAGATTTTAGCCTTATTTAAGGAAATGCAATCCCTATGGAAGTACCCAGATCACATTTAATGCTGATGTCAGTGATGACATAGATACTAGTGTGAGCAATAAAATAGGGAATTCCACTAACATGGAGTTCACCATGTTCATACAATAAAACGGAACCTTCATGGTCTCTTTACAGTCAATCTTCCTCCCAAAAAATTTTCAGCATTATGAGATCATGTAATCAGACAGTTCCATAGGATTGTGTTCAGTAAAACAGAGAGCCACAGTTACAGAAAGGTTTATGTTAGTAAAAATAAAATAAGGCACAAGAGAACTGTTTGTAGATAAAGTATCATTAAGTCACTTATCCATAAAGGCACTAAGTGACAGCAATCGAAGGTAGAAAACAAGAGGTCAGGGTGTAATAAAAGTAAGCCACACTATTTTTGTTGAGTTTCAACATATGTACCGTAAGTTTTATGAATTTTAAGCATGAATGGAATGCTGTGCTTAGCTAATTGGGGCTTCAGATTGGCTATGGGCCAGCCAGGACTATAGGGATTCAAAGGCTAATAACACTACAAACCTGTCTATGTTCTGCAGTTCTCACTATTCCATTTTTGAAAATGATCAGAAAATTTAGAAAATGATCAGGGGTGCCTATGGTGTGTTGAAGTTTCCTCTTGACATCTGAAGATAGATGCTATTCATGTCTTAGTTTTGTGTCAATTAATTATTTTGATTCCGTCTTTATTCTTCAAGTTGGAAATTGTAAAGGCCATCAAAATTACAAACACTCCTCTGAAAAATTCAGGGATTTTAAATGTTAGGCTGACAAAAACAAACCCGGGTAAAAGATATCAATAACTTTGAAAGTTGGTATAGACTTTTCCAGAAAATTTGGGTTTGGGGTTTGAATGAAGATTTTATTTGAATTAAAATAAAGTAGGTTCTTGGAGGCACTTTTTTTTTTTTCCAAAGTAATAAGAATTGAAGTCGTACTAGAGGAATTAAATACTAAAAACTTTTTAAGTGTGAGATTTTTTTTTAAGTGTGGTTATTTCTAAACTCCACTTCAGAGCCTTGCTTTTGTCTTAAATCTGGTTTTCAGTGGAATCAATGAAATCTGGTGTTCAGAAAAATGAAAATTCAGAGTTAGCTGTCAAAAATACAGCTAGAAAAAGTAAGCAAGATTATGAACTTTAACAATTTATAACAACTACAAGTATTTCTGTGAGCAGCAAAACTAACAAAGCCAAGTTTCCTGCAGCTTTACATCTTTGGATGGCTTATCCTTTGTCTCACAAGGTTTGAATGTTCACAGTGGTTTTCTCCCACACAGATTCTCTTCTGTCTGATAAACCATTTGAGTTAATGTAACACAGGATGCTTTCATGAACTTAATCCTACACACACACACACAAACATGCAAACAACACAAACCTCATAACTGACAATTCCTTAGCAACTTACTTTTGTTACATATAATCAGACATATTTCTTCTCCAAATGTCTGACCCTAATTTTAATTCATTGTCTTGTTTTATAATTATACCTAAGTCTCTTTCGGGTTCTCCAAATCAGCCATACAAATGTACCTTGATTAGCATTCTTTAAACAGCTAAAATAATTCTAATTATGTTATTTTGTTTAGAGTTAAGATCACAGCAAGGGAATAGGAAGGAAAAATAATACACAGGTTCTCATTTTTTTCACAAAGTTACATTCACGTAACAAGTAAAATCTGAAAAAGTTAAAATGCTGGAAAGAATCTCACTGAAGGAGCAGTCAAGGCAATTTCCCATGGCTCTCAGAGAGTACCGTTTGTCCTGAGACTGGAGCACTTAATCCCACAGATCAACAAATAGCTCTTCCTCTTTTCTTGCAGTGGCATAGTTTGTCAAAAATGCTAATCAAGCTGTATTTTTGTAGTGACTGTGACTGTTTAAAAGAATATAATGTGGTCTATGCACTGTACATTTCAGTGGAGTTTAAACAATAAAGCTAGGAGCAAAGAACAGTCCTGAAGGTGGAACAAACAAGGAGCCATGAATATTACTTTGGATATTAATGGAATTATATTGTAGATATTGTCTGTAAACCCACATCAAGGGTAGGGCTATGTGCCAGTAGGGGCAATGGGGATGGGTAAATCGGTATTATCACAGAATCGCTGCTGAGGCATTCATTTGGTATTCAGATACAGCAGGGGCAGTATTTCCCAAACTATCATTTGGGAAATGATGCCTCAGCTGACATACAATGACATTTTCAACCTCTCTGCCTGCTCCCTCCTGCCCTGAACTTCTCATTACACCTCCCATTTAGCTCATTCAGATTGTATTACTGGTAATGCTAATATCTCCATATTTCCTCCAAAGCACATTTTAAAGCAATTATTAGAAATTAGCTTCCTATTTCACTTCTCATATCAAAGTACAAAGTACATCATTTTAATATAATTAAAAAATCCATTGGCAGTCAAGGCGTGCCACAGATGGAACACTAATCAGTTCATATTTTCCTGATGAGAGCTACGTTTCTGCTCAATTTTGACCCGGAGAAAGTAGGGAAATGGACAAAAAAATTAACCCTCCCCTGCTTTCCATGAGGCTGGAAAGAGATGCAATGACATAGCATGAACAGGCATTAAGACTTGAGAGGTGCAGACAGCACAATGACTACTCTCTGCATGGCAATGACACAGAACAAAATGACAGGATTAATTATATCCTCTCCACATGAACTCATGAATCTTCTCATTCTGTAAACCTCAAGAATTGCTAATTTGATATCTAAATGTTCAGTGAATTTTGCTGGGTTTCCTGGTTTAGTTTAGAGAGAAAGATAAATCACAAATTCTTTAACTATCACTGAAAGGTAACACACAATGTTGCTTTGTGGTTTTTTTTTAAAAAGTTTCGCTATATCTCTCTTTCAAAATCACTGTTGTTTTCACGTGTGGGAAAATATGCAATCAGGGAATAGGCAGTTAAATACTGAGTAAACTGATACCAGTAATAAATCTTGTGTATACAGAATGAATCTTAAGCCTAGGGTGAAATAGTAATACATTACCTGATCAGTTGCAGAAACAACCAAGAAGGATGAAACACAGGAAAGCAAATACTGGAAATACTAGATGAAAAAGGTTATAAACTGAGCTGTTTTCTGGAGCGTATTGGAACTCGGGATATCAGAGTTAGAGATGAAATGGGTCAAGCTTAAGCATCTACCAGAATTGACATTCCTGGAGTCCCTGCGGAGAGATAAGGAAACTCAAAAGAAGTGGGCCAAGCATCAAAACTATGTAGTCAACTTCATTAACAATCATGACTTTATCATTGGGTTCCCATTTTTATTCAGAAAGATGTAAGAAAATAAGCAAAAAATCCTTTATTCCACTATTCACACAACTGTAAACTTTCCCAGTGATTCTTTTAAAGCAAGATCCAAATGAAGAACAACCCATTATTTGCTTCCCAAGATATAATTCAAAAGTACAGTTTCCAGGAGAGGGCTCCAAAGCAACACTAGTACTCCAGGGAAACTGCCCGAATGTCAGTGTCCCACTCTGAGAAACAGTGAATTAGTGATCAATTTAAGGCCTTATGCCCTTCTGAACTCTGTCTAAAAATCTGAGTGTGTCCTACACTAAAATGCAAAAACGAAAGCTGTGCGCTAACATGGGGTGTTAATGTTTTGATTTAGAACCATATAACTAAAATGGAAATATGAAATGGAGAAAATGATAATAAACCCTCATTTTTTTAATAGTATAATGCACATACATAAGTAATATAAATGTATCAACTATATATATATAAAAATATTATAAAAATTAATTACAGACTATAGAATAAGAAAACAATTATCCTCCATATATTGTCCTAAGCCATACATTTCTGCGCAAACAGAAGCTGTCTAGTTTTTCTAGGGGAGTAGCAAATAAGTAGACTGCAGTTCTTCAACAACTGGAAAGAGAGAACACAGAGGAGTTCAGATACCCATATGAGCTATTTGAATAGTTCTTAACTAATGACCAAACCAGAATAATGATTGAGACAAACCTTTAAATGAAATATATCTTTAAATCTTTAAAACATTTAAACGAGATTTAGCTTTAATACAGATATACTTTTAAATCTTTTAAAGTATGCCCTCTTTTCCCACTAATTCTACTACTATTGAGGTTAAGATTTTTTTCAGGTGTAGGTAGTGAATCACCTGAATTTACACTAAGGATATACAGTCTCAGTCAAGCAAATAAGATCTAAATTCAAATTTTCTTAAATGTTGAATGTTTTGATTTTGTGTTTCATTTAGGCCCAGCACAGCATCAAATTCAAGCCAAACAAGGATTTAGGTTTGAAACCAGGATCTAGGGTTTGGCCCTGTCTCCAATTAATTGCGTAAAGCTGGC
Organism: Limosa lapponica baueri; assembly: GCA_002844005.1. Classification (NCBI taxonomy): domain Eukaryota; kingdom Metazoa; phylum Chordata; class Aves; order Charadriiformes; family Scolopacidae; genus Limosa; species Limosa lapponica. The sequence continues at coordinate 266,227 of KZ506242.1, forward strand.
TCAGGGATTTTTAAAAGTCTCTGCTGAACATTGTGAAAGATGGATGAGGTGAAATTCCCAGGCACAAAAAATAGAGAGGTGTAATATGTTACTGTATAATGTACTAAACTCAAAGACACAGCTTATTCCACTCAGACACAGCCAAAAGAGCCACCGATGCCAAAAATCCTAAGGAAATATAAGGTTAGTTTTGAAATTTTTGGTTTACTTCCAAATATTTTCCATCTTCAGGCACACAGCTAGCCAGGGCCTATAAAAAGTGTGGAAACCTAAACATTAAGCCTGCCATGCTGACCTCCCGTTTGTAACACCCTTCATGTGATGGGAGAGGTTTCCCCATGCGGTCCCTCCGGTCTCTGGAGCTGCGGGGTCTGTCTGCTGGACCTCACATTGACTTCGTTACAGGTTTGTACATAGCAGCTTGTAGAAAGCAGGCCATGGGACTTCCTATTAAAGCAAAGTGGGACACGAAACGAGCATGCCTGTCATACACTCGTCTGGGGGCGACTGCTCAGAGGTGCAAATTTATGTCAGAGTCCCTGACCCGGACTTGTGTCCTTCAGGAACATTATTTCTCTGCCTCTCTGAGGAGTACTCTCACCCATACACTTCTCTAATTTTGAGGAAAGTGCTATTTATATATTTTGGATGCTTCGTGGCAATCTCACCTAGCTTTCAGGTGGCACATTTCAAGTAAGTTAGTGTACTTTGGTGCTTTGAAAACCCCTTGTAGTAAGAAGAATAACAGATGCCCTCCAAGACCTATTTGTGAAGCATGTGCATTTTATTAATGCTTATCTCATGATTTACAATGCAATACAAAATGCTGTGTTACCGGATGGGCGATCTACGAGTCAAAACGCTGAATTCCAAAGAAAAGACACAGATGTTACCATGACAAAAATCTATGTCTTTTGAAACATATTTCCTCATTCTCATGAATCTCAAGCTTCATTCCTACAGTCTAAGAAACCTAAAGCACGTTTCTAGGAAAACAGCTATTTCTTTTCAGATACTTCCAGACTTAAAACCTGACTCATTATAAAACGGCTTTGGATCGTTTCAGTTCGTCTGGTGAACCGTCTATGAGGGCTGAGTTAATCCATCTGAACCCTTCTGCTCATTCCAACTGCTGTTTAACATTTTGATCTGACAGTTTAATGCTATTCCATCACAAAATATATGTTCCCACTGAAAACAAACATTTTTCATATTAGCAATAGAGACAACTTCAAGGGATGAGGTTATCATGAGGCAATTACACCCCAGAGGGATTACAGGCACTTATATCATGATAACCTTATCTTCAGTGTGCCTTATTAAATAATTACAAGACGGCCACAACCAAGTATAAATACCCATAAGCTTCTCAGCTATGGGCTTATCACTAAATAAAGGTAAATGTTTATGTGAGCCTGGCAACCTCTACTGCTTGTGCTAAACCATCTAAACAAACCCCAGCTTTCCGTTTTAATGGTGACAAACACTTAATGTTGAACTGGTTTTGCTCTAACAGGATGTTTGCCATTTGAGTGGGACTCACGCTGAAGACTGAGCTCTTTCTCAAGATTCACAGAACCTTTTATGTTGGAAGGGATCCCTACAGGCTCAGTCACTGCATTATGAATCCCTGCTGAAGTCCTCTGAAGTGCATAGGCCTACGCTGATAAAGTTTATATTAAGAATGGCTCTGACTCAGAAAATCATTGCTCATAATTTTGTTTCCAGTGCTGCTTTCAATATCTGCAGTGCCACTTACTCTATAACAAGCCATGCCTCCTCATTCCACCACATAGTTTGGCAAAAGTGTGCAATAGGTACTCCTGGAAAAGTAGAAATAAACATTCTCAATGCATACATATTCAAATTTCAAAACAATTGAATTTGTTCATGTTGACAAACCTTTCCTCTTCATTTTCCATTAAAATTTTAGTGACTGAATTTATTGACAAAAATAAATTTTAAGCTTCAGTGATCCAATACTCACCAAAAATAAATTAGCAATGATATGTGATAAATCCAGCCTGCACTGGTTGATTTTATGACTGTAATTAAACAGGAAAATAAAATTCTGAATCATCCCCAACACTGATTTTTTAATTTATCCAGCCATGTAGTTATATTTCTTTTGATTTAAAATGCTTTTTTCCTAACAATACCAATAATAGGTAATAATAATAAACCATAGTAAGAACAATGCCACTAGGATACCCCAGTTCAGTCGGGAAATTCAGATGCAACATATTTCCAAACTACTTCCAGAAAGAGATAAATGTCATAAGCAAGTCACAAGAACTGGGAATAGTAAATCAATCTGCGAATGGCTGGCACTGAGAGCAGACTGAGTAAAGAGCTGTTTGCGGCAAGTTTCCCATGTTCCATGATATACATAAACCAGCAGATTTTACAGAGTGTACAATGAGAAGCAGATTAGGATCAGAATTCCTTTAGCTATCCCACAGGCAGGAGTGGGGAGAAGAGAAAACTGTTCTCATAAATGAGGAACATGGAAAGAGAAAAACAGTTCATGTTCTCTTACAGAGCATAAGAAGGGCAAAAGAGTCAGAGAGTAAGTATTTTGTTACATGGTTAAGGGCCTCAAAACACTATGTTTTTACATCTTTTATAATAAGTGTTTTATAATATATCAGTAGATGTTAACACAACTAACAATGCAACCCTAGGAAAAAAAGAAACACAGTAAATGGTGGGAATTTGCCCCAATAAGCAGTGAAAATTTAACATGATTAAAATTTAAATCAAGGTAAAATGATTTGACCCCTTTTGGTTTCCTGTGAACAAATCACTGCCTTCTGGGCATGTGACATACCTGAACTTTTCAAGTAATTCAACATGGTGATAGGTTTCCCACATCCAGTAGTTGTTTGAGGTAAAATATAATCATTTTATCACCTTCAAGCATAGATCCTACTTGTTAAAATGGACACAAGTTTGAATTTACAATCTATTCTGTTCCCAAGTGTTCACTTTTAAAAAAGAGATGCTTACTCCATTCCTAAAGACAGATCTGGTTAGGAGAGGTATATTTATGTATTTTATTTATTTTTCATAAATCCACAGTGCCTAGAACTGATCAACATATCCTCTTCTAATTGCTTACAGACTGACAGCTACCAGTGTATTAATCACTCAGCTTACTCAGTACGACAATGCAATTTACAGGTCTGTGGTCCCCTGTGTCCTCTTGTTTTCCTTTCTGAAAATAACTCAGAGTGTAACAGCAATAACTTTGTCCAGGTTTTTTTTTTTTTTTTTCCAATTTCTTGACTAGACTTTACTGCAATGAAATCTCAGAAATAATTGACTCCTTTGCCTATGTGTTCAACATTACATAGGAGTGTAATAAAGCTTTCCTTGCCTGAAAACCAAAATGTTTTCCTATTAATTCTTTTAATGGACAATTCTGTTAGATTTAGACTGAGATTCCTAAATCTGGGTCATAACCTGATGGTCTTCATATCCTCTCCATGCATACAGTAACTATGTTTGCCTGTTTATACCATTCTGGAAAGCTAAATTAGACAGTTTAACTCCCTTGAGAGAACAGGCAGTAACTTTGCACACCTATAATAGTCAAAATTCAATTTACATCCAGTGGGGGAAAAAAAATAAAAAGATTGGCAGAAAAAAAGTACATCTATCACAGACAGAAGGAAAAATGTGATTTGACTAGCCCTGACCTGTAAGTTACCAAAAGGGAGCACTGACTTTTGTCTCTTGTCTTTCAGCAGATGGTTTTATCCAGTCGTTTCTTCTCAAAGACTGCTTTTGGAAGCACTGCCCATGAGAGCATGAAATGGATCTCAGCAGCATCAGCAGCTTGAGCAAGGTCTCCCCCTCTCCCACTCTGCATCATGATGCTTGTTGCCTCCCTGTTACTACTCCCCTACTGTCCTCTTGCTGGAGCATCTTTCTTTATAGTCAGCTGCCCAAGCTGGCTCCCTGTGCAGCTGCACAGACAGCAGCACTGGTGCAAGGGAACGGTGATGCACAGATAAGAGAAAGCAGCCAGGCCACAGGCCGTGGAAGAAGGAAGAAAAGAACAAGTGGGCTTGCTGCAAACATGTCAAACCACAGCACACAGAACCCCAGACAAAGCTAGTCTGCAGAGGCACCATTGGTATTTCCTGGGAAGGCAAAGACACAGCACATGAGATGGACAGTTTGTATGAAGTGATATGCCATCCCATTATGGTCTCTAATGTAGTGCAGCTTTTCCTATCAATCTGTTTTTCTTCGTACTATAATGTATAGTGGAGATAAAGTTGCCTGGGCCACTGATTTGTCTTTGAAAGAGAGGTTTATCTATGGACTTGAGTATGTCCCTGATGGTTTTAATACATTTCTTGGTGGACCATACTTAATAAATTAGTGTGGCACCATCAATCTTATAATGTCTGTACTTGCATTGAAATCATACTGAAATTGTGTTTCATAGCTGAGTTAGAGTTTAAAATAGCAAGGTGGAGTTAGTGGGAGTGAGGTGCAATTCTCCAGGCACTGTTGAATAATATATTCTATGTTGTGATGATAAAATGCCGAAGAGGAATGATCAGTTTTTCAAGCCTCTAGATATATTGTACACAGGCAGCTTTTGCTGCTTTGCTACACTATAGACTGTGACTGTGCCACAAGAGGATCAGTGTTTTAATTTACATTCTGAGGACTTTTTGTTCTCTGAACTATATAAGTAGATGCAAAAAAATGGAGAGACAGCATTTTTTTCAATATCAATGCTATCCCATATTGATCAATAGGGTGATTACACAGGAAATTTAAGTAACAAGTTATAAAGCCGTTCTATATAATATTACCAGTATTTCTTCACATGAACCGCTCTACAGTTCAAACTAATGTGAACTCTCTTTTTCCCTCAATCCCATTGGATCTTAGCTCTCTCCTCCTTACCCTCAAGTACGGTACATATTCAGTATAGTCTGTATGCCCAGCTCACAAAGTAACTTATTCATTATATGCATCTTTTTCCCTGATTGTATGTTCAATAATAACATCAGTCATTCTACAAATAGCATGCCCAACTATTCTATAACTCCCCTCTTTTGTAGCAGGCCCTTGTCTTATTCTACTTTCCATCTGGGAGAAGGAAGGCAAACAGCACCACTCTTCACTCTTCAGAATTTTCACAGCTTGTACAAATCATTGGTATTCTTGAAGACTTAGAAGACACTGGTGATAAAATGAGCAATAAGAACTTCTTATTCTTCCTTGGAGTAAGTACTGGTTAAAAAGGAAGAACCAGCAGGACCAAACCAACTTCTTTTGCTGACCTCAGCTCATGTATTTCGTATTTCAAGTAATTTTTTCTCTGAGAGACGCTGGCAAAGAATAATGACTGGTAAGGCAGTTTTATGTTAACTAAGCTGTCTAAGGGGAAAAAAATGCAAGGCTGAGAAAGCCAACAAAGCAATATTTTAAAGTATTAAGGATTTTGTCTGACTAATCCTACCTGTATAATAATAGTAAACTATTAATTTACTCGAATTCTTACTTACTGTCTAGAAAATTCACTCAGTTTCACCCCTTAAAGAACACATAATCAATAGAAATCACATCAAAGAATTTTACCATTGCTCCCAGGTACAACTACATAAAAGCTTATTTATCTGAATCTTTAATTTTGTGAAGAACAGTATCATACGTCTTGGGAGTCACAATTAAAGGCCTGTCCTGGTTTGAGGCCCAAACCACGACAAGGCCTGAAATGGAACAGTGTGGGGTAAGTGCCTCATATCACCATGTCTGAAAGAGCTGGTAGCAAAATTATTGCTTTATTTCATTATTTTGTTTATCACAGAGCAGTTTCTGCTGTCCAGTTGTCACTGATGTCAAGAAACTACTCAGGAGTAAGGTTCAATATATGGGGCCAGAGCCTCGGTAGGCCCAACCCTTCTGTGTCTGCAGTAGACAGGTGGCAAAGAAAAATAGCTTCAAATCTGTGTGTCTTCGGTAAAACCTGCAGAATTTGGTATGTTATGCCTTTGGCCTCCCTGTGAGTCTAATTTGGCTGTTAGTTCATAGTCTGAATAAGCAGCATCAGCAGCTTGTGCCGATGAAGTGCAGAAGAAACCCCATGAAGTTTTCCAAGTCAGTGAGAAAAGCTCTTCCTGCTCTCTGTAGAAGGGGGCAGCCATTTTCTGATGGCTTTCAGCAGTAATGAATGATCATTTCTTAGGCTGGCTCAGTTAACTCTGGCTAATAAAGAAAGTCAAACTTTTGCCCAGCTATTTGACTGACCGCTTGCCAGCTGCTCACCTGAGGTAAGAGTGGTGCAGTCCACTTCTTCAGATGGAGTCTGTGACTAGTACTTGCAAACTCTTGAGGGCGGTCACACAATTCAGATGATATTCTTGGCCTATGTATGCAACCATTTTCCTCACAGCAGCCTGCAGCAGTATTAGGAGGGTAATCAACCTGGATGGGGATTTCATGTAGTAACTGTAGTGAAAAAACTCTCCAATAAATAGCAAAATGCAATTAAATCCACAAAAAGAAAAAAAAAAAAAGAGTAGCAAACTGCATAGCTACCTAGCTGACAATGTCCATTTAATCATTAAAGCTCCTAATGTATATTTTAAGAAACCAACATTAAAGTAGGACAATTTATTTTGGAAGATGCATGATAAACACATTAAAGTTTCAGCACAGTGCCTTTCACAATTCAGTTAAATATGGATTTTTTTCTGTGTTAGCTGCATATTTAGTTCTTTAAAGAACATCCATTTGCAATGTGTTTCTGTCTTTACATTCACTAGGGACCTGTGTGAGGATCTGGAGTATATACATGAAACATTCAGGACCAAATGGACCAAAAAGATTACAACACTAAAGAGGACACCTAAATTAAACATTTATTCAGCAATGATGTAATCTAGTACTTGTCAAACAAACACACAGAAAAAGTTGATTTAAAAACAGAAAAGATGACATCCAGTCTCACAGACTCGCTTTGAAAATGAAGGTTGTAGAACAATTTCAGGGTAGTTATTAGCTAATAATGTGTGCGGAGGCATCACAAGATATTTTATGCATTTAGACATCTATTTTGATTTCTAATGCAGCTGCTTATGTTGGTAACTATTCATCAGCGTGAGTAAAATGTTTTCAACCTGTCTCTTCAAATTTTGCTCATTACTGTCTAAAAGCTAACGCATTCGCTCAAAGGGAGCATTTTGTATAAAATTTATAACAAATTAGTGATTTTGCAAACATAACCAGATGCTTGCCTCCAGAGCATATATATGTTGGTTACCTGCAACATAAACAATCACTCTCAATTCCAACAGCATACGGTTTCAAGCTAGATTTAAACAATACACATACACATATTTGAGGCCAGATTTTTAGGAAGATCAATACCTATAGCCATGAGCTCTTTTGACAGTTAGAGTGTCTTGTTTGAACTTGAAGTGGGTACTGGGTCATCTGAAGTTTGAGCTTTGAAAGGGCTGGCTAAGAAGTTTTGAAAATCAGGAGATGAACCCAAGAAGTGTGGTGAATTTTGTACTTTCACAACAGGATATATGGAATGGTAGTTGCTGCAGGGTCCTTTGCCTGAGTTTAATCTAGCTTTAATTTTTAATACATTGTGGATGTGATTTTTAATTTATGTATTAAATTTATCAGGCTTCCTTAATTTAGGCTAGTAACAGCTAGCTAAGATGGCGATCTCCTTTGACTGGAACCCATCCTTGCAGACCCGGTTTTGTTGCGTCATGTACTTATAAGCATCATTCACTTTGACAGAAAACCATGTTTAGTAAACGGCAGCAGCTTTCAACATTCAGTACCATGGGTCCAAATGATCTTAAACCACTTCACAGAGTGATGTTTTTTGTCACCTGACAGATGGATCAAGTAATTGGAAGATGTAAGCCTGACTACCTATTTTGGTATTTACAAAGTGTACTTGTCTGGAGGTAATCCCTTTATGCAAGGAGGAGAGATTCAGTTCCACTAGTTCTAGAAGACTGTCAGAATCACTACTGGACTCAGTATCACAGTTTTTATTGTAGGGTCTTTCTGCTTTGGATTTGCCAGCAATTTTGCCACTCTGCCAGGTAGTTGAGAAATACCTTTACAAAGCACGACTGCGTTTATTAGTCATTCAAAACATAGTATCTAAGATTAGACCAGAGCAATGTAACAAAGCTTTCATACATCTACTAGATATGGAACAACCTATCTCTCCGAAACCAGAGGATCCAGAATTTCACTTTGTCCACTATAAGAAGCATTAGTACTCTTGTCACCACCTCTTTTGTTCTTTTTTTCATACCGAGCCTGGATACTTTAACATATTTCATTCCTTTTGGCTAAAAATCATTTAAGAATAATGTTCTATCATATCACCTTATACTGTATATGGAAAGTGACTTGATTACTAAGTGATGATTCTTATTAGAGCAGTCACTGTTATCAATATCACTCTCTTCAGCAAGAAAGAAATCTTTTTAATTTGAGCAGATGACCAGATAAAAAAATGGCATAGAACACTAGTCACATGTATTCTTCACTAAAAAAATGAAAAGACAAGCATTCTGTATATTGTACATGACAGTCAAATCAAACCGTGCAGTTGTTTTGGGTATTGGATCTGTTAGTGCAAGCACCGGATCTGTTAGTACAAGCACTGACACAAAGGACATCTAATTTCTTTTTCTGTGTAAGCTAAACCAATACCTTATTTGTATGCTCAGAAAGTAAACAGTAGATTAAAACCAGCCTGCATATTTTTCATATGTTTGTGGATCTTTTAAATGTACATGTGAAAGCGATACTTTGTAAACTCAGCTATAATGACTGGGATATGTCAATTAAATCCCCTTTCTCTCATAAAAAAATGTTGAAACAATTCCTTCATGTTCTACCGTTGGGTTAGCAACTTCACACTCATGCAATGTTGTTCAAGCCTTTTCATGCCTCGCCTAGCAGTAGTAATTCAATTCAATGACTCTGTTGTACTCCGCATTGCAGAATGTCAGAAACTGTTTCATGCAATGTCAGTCATGTGCTAATTTGACAAATTATTTCAGATTCAAATAGTGAGAATTCCTTTGAGGATACTTAAACCCAAAGCATAAAATACACATTTGCTTCCCAAATCTCATGTTTTTTAACCCCAGAACTGGAATGAGCAATGCCTATTTCACTACAGATGTCAATCAAGTTATGCAGGGATTCTTGACCTGCCTTCCAAGAGGAAAATATACCCACAGCATATATACTATATGCTAAAACATCAGAGGACACTACTGGTTTTAGGCCACTGACAACTAAACTTTGAAGAAATGTTCTTCCTTCATACTAAAATGGTTTCTGAAAACACAGTCCCTACCTCCCTGTAAAAGTTTTGTGAACTTAAGATTTTTATTTTTTTTTTAAATGTGATCCAAAACTCACTGAAGTCAAAAATAGCATTTCTATCTCTTAGTAGAATATGAATAAGTTGATAATAGGAAAGCAGCTTTTTTCTTTTACTCATTGTTAACTTATTATTCTTGATTATAAAGGAAGCAACAACATTTTTGCACACTGCATTGACCTCTGACTTTTTTTTCATCAGTTATTGCTAGCAAAGACCAATGTAAATCTTTAAGTAAATTCATAAAAAACCCCTCAGACTCAGAATCATAGAATCATAGAATTTTCTAGGTTGGAAGGGACCTTTAAGATCATTGAGTCCAAACATCAAGCTAACACTGACAAAGCCATCACTAAACCATGTCGCTAAGGACTGCACCTACCCATCTTTTAAATACCTCCAGGGATGGTGATTCCACCACTTCCCAACCCTTTCAGTAGAGAAATTTTTTCTAATATCCAACCTAAAGCTCCCCTGGTACAACTTGAGGCCATTTCCCCTTGTCCTATCACCTCTTACCTGGGAGAAGACACCTACACCCACTCTCCTTTCAGGTAGAGTGATAAGGTCTCCCCTCAGCCTCCTTTACTCCAGACTAAACAACTCCAGTTCCCTCAGACGCTCCTCGTAAGACTTGTTCTCCAGATCCCTCACCAGCTTTGCTGCCCTTCTCTGGACATGCTCCAGAATTTCAAGGTCTTTCTTTTAGTGAAGGGCCCAAAACTAGACACAGACTTCCAACAAATGTTAAACATCTTAAGCCATAGATGTTTCACCAAGGCAATTAAAACTTTCTATAAACAAAAAACTTTCCTGAAGAAACAGATGTGTCTGAAATAGAGACAAACTGGAGAAGAAATGGAACGTACTTGTCATTGGACAAAACAGAGTTATGAAATTGATGGATTTGTATAATATGGCAGGTAAAAAATTCCTTGAGTAAGCAAAAGCAGGAGGGTATATTCTGCTAACAGTCCATTTTATTCTTCCACAAGCCACATATTGCCCATGAAAGACCCTTGTTTTCCTTACATAGCTCTGCAGAGCTCCCCTTACCTCCCCCCCCATCTTTTTTTTTCTGCACTTCAAGTTTTCCACATCTTGGGATGAAACAGGAGGCTCACATCGGATGCACCCCATCTACTACTATAGTGTTATAAACTTTATGGAGAAAAGTCTAGACCTGAAAGGTTATAATTCTAACTCCTATTTCAAGAATGCAATCGTTTATAGGAACTGCAGAAAGGTAATTTTCATAATAATAAATACAGTTTAACATGGTTATAGCACCATGAATCACGTTTCAATCTTTGGCATTATGAGCAACAACTGTACAGCAAATAACATTACCTCTCTCAGAGCCATTGATTCCATATACAGCACTTATATCATCCAACAGCCTGACCCTGAAACACGTGTCATGGGATTTATATCAGATGTTAACATGTAGAAGTTTCATTGCATAATCAAAAATTGAGACCTGTAAACCTAACCTTAAACACCATTGACAGATCTGTTGTCCATTCTGTTCACTCTCACCTCATGAAGCTAAGTACAATCACACATATTTAAAAGATCTTGTAAGGATGATAAACACCACATAAGTGTTAAAAAGCCCACTAGGGAGCCATCAATTTGAAGAAGGGAACTTAAGAAAAAGCATACATGTATATGTATAAAACAAACTCAGCTAGAGGGAGCATATGATATATATCCAGCATAATCTCCCCAGATTTGTAAAAAAGCCCCACACATCAGGCTGAAGGGAAGTTGGTTTTCTCTAGAAGACAGTGCAGCTGGATATGTATAATCATAGAAGTTCTGTTATTTGTAGATGGAATATATTCCACAATGGGAAATATTTGTTTTTCCACTAATGATTTGCATCCAATTAGATGTTAAAAATTATTCTGTGGTGGAAATCCTTGTCGCCTTTTTAAATTTTATTTTCTAAAAATTACTCTTTTCAAGGTTAGTTTTAATAATAATAATACAAAAAACTTCACTTTGACAGAAGTTTTTGAAATGTCCTTTTCTGCTCATCACTATCCATCATATTTTCTAGGGTCATATTGTGTCACATCTGACATAACTCAATGTGACATTATAGTTCATAACCCAATACACTCCACCGAGTGATACTGTCCAATGAGTTTGTGCTAGACCTGTAGAGAGCAATGCACCAAATAAGCAAATTGGGTAATGAAGAAAACCTTCAAAAGTCCTCAGATGGTTGCTGCAAGGTTCCCTGTGAGGACTTGCTCTTTATTTCTTGCCTGAATGGGCAAGGAAAGCAGAAATTCAATACATTTAGAATAACAAAGATTGTTAATGTTCATTCAGTGAGCAGTAGAGGTAAAACTTTCACAGCAGGACCCGAGACTTTTCTTATATTTTTTTATTAATTGTTGAAAACATCAATATGGTTTGTTCTTTTATGAAAAAAAAATTTGTACTCTAAAGCCATGGGTCATTGAAAGCTCTCTTATACCCCATGACTCTCCTGCCTTCTTCTACGTGGTTGATTAACTGCAAAGAGCCTACAAGACCTTTCCAAAGTTTTTTCGTCTCCAGGGCCTTCTGCAAAAGAGGGACAGATTTCCACGTGCAGTTAACTTGTACTATGGCTTGTAGTTTATAACCGAGCAAAATGTCACTGCACCCATCCCACAGCTGCCCCACATGGTCCCAGTCTAACCTGGGATTCCAGCTCTATACAGAGTGCAGAGATGTAGCAGTGGGAAGCATGCCATGCTTTCTGTGATTCACCGGCCTAGGCACAGACATACTCGTCCCTAAAATAAAAGTTAACATTTTGGAACATCTCCAAAAGGCGCAGAAGAACAACAAGATGATGGATGATTCCAGTTAAACCTCAGGGAACAAGGAAGGTTTAAGTAAACATTTCAGTAACAGGGACTTCTTGGTTTCTCACCTTTACTCTTGAAAGCAATACCAAGCAAAAGGTCCATGTCATTAAGGACCAGAGTTACAGCCATCCAGCGCTCATAGCTAGGTAAAATTTTTGAAGTAATACAGCTGCAGCATCCAACAGCTTCTACTGCTTCACCTAAAGCTAAATTTCCCAAAGGTTATTTCAGTATCTGCTGAGGTATACACTTCTGACAAGGTAACCACTAATCTCACTGTCTAATAGATAACAAGGTATTAATTAGGTTGCCTTAAGTCATACTAAGTCTGTCTATTTATAGTAGCCTCAGTCATGTATCATCTGTTTTGACCAAAAAGAAACAAGCATAAAATTTTTTCTGAGTTTTCAGTTCCTCAAAGTTTTTTATGTGTGTTTTCCTAAAAACAAAAAAAAACCAACCAAAAAAAAACCCACCAAAAAACCTCACCACCGAAACACTGTTTTCATCACCTGGCTATTTTACATTCTTCACGTTACTAGGGCATGCACAGTTCTAAGAACTCCAACTTCAGAGGAGGAAGGAAAGGGAGGAAGGGAGGAAAAAAAGGAAATTTTGGGTTTGAATCCTAGTTTGGTTCTACAGATTTCCGGGAATCAAACGATCCTAGTAAGAAAAGTGGCTAAACTTGAGTTAGTTTCTGAAGATAAGGTCCGTATAATAAAAGCAATGTTTCTAGATGTAGATTTAGTCAGTGACAATGTAAACCAAGATGTATCATCTTCTGTTTTTTAGGTGTTTTTTAGTGTTATGAGTAATTTGAAGATGATATGAAAAGATGTCAGGTCTTTATCAAATATTAACAGACGTCTATGTCACTAGTTGTAAACAAATATATTCGTTAAAAATAATTTTAAACACATTGTGTAAACAAATATTAACACTGAGCAGGTAGCAATGGTCATACAAGTTTCATATAAAAACAGTAG
>KZ506243.1:21408-37274 GCA_002844005.1 Limosa lapponica baueri
GCCCCAGTACCGAGCCCTGGGGGACACCACTCGTGACCAGCCGCCAACTGGATTTAACTCCATTCACCACCACTCTCTGGGCCCAGCCCTCCAGCCAGGTTTTTACCCAGCGGAGGGTACTCCCGTCCAAGCCATGGGCAGCCAGTTTCTCCAGGAGAATGCTGTGGGAAACTGTGTCAAAGACCTTACTAACGTCCAGGTAGACAACATTCACAGCCTTTCCCTCATCCACCAAGCAGGTCACCTTGTCACAGAAGGAGATCAGGTTTGTCAAGCAGGACCTGCCTTTCATGAACCCATGCTGACTGGGCCTGATCACCTGGTTGTTCTTCATGTGCTGCATAATGGCACTCAGGATGATCTGTTCCATGACCTTCCCAGGCACCGAGGCCAGACTGACAGGCCTGCAGTTCCCCGGATCCTCCTTCTAGCCCTTCTTGTGGATGAGCATCACATTTGCTAGACACCAGTCTATTGGGACCCCTCCGGTTAGCCAGGACTGCTGATAAATGATGGAAAGTGGCTCAGTGAGCACTTCTGCCAGCTCCCTCAGTACCCTCGGGTGGATCCCATCTGGCCCCATAGACTTGTGTGTGTCTAAGTGCTGTAGCAGGTCACTCACCATTTCCCCTTGGATTATGGGGGTTTCATTCTGCTTCCCGTCCCTGTCTTCTAGCTCAGGGGTCTGGGTACTCAGGGAACAACTGGTCCTACTACTAAAATCTGAGGCAAAGGCGGCATAAAGTACCTCAGACTTTTCCTCATCCTTTGTCACTGTTTCCATCCCCATCTAATAAAGTATGGAGATTCTCCTCAGTCCTCCTTTTATTACTAATGTATTCATAGAAGCTTTTTTTATTGTCCTTAACATCAGAAGCCAGGTTAAGTTCTGGTTGGGTTTTGGCCCTTCTAATTTTCTCCCTACGTAGCCAACATCTTTGTAGTTGTGAGAACCCGACAGAAAAACAGAATGTCTCAAAGCTCGCTTGCTGCAAGATATCTGCCACCTGTGTACATGAATCATTTCGAACCCCTCCCAGACCAACAATCGGACCAGGACCTAAGAGCAGTCTTCATGATTGGCCTGACCTTTCTTCCAAAGGCCATAAACTCTCCTTTTTTCCCTGAGTTGCAACCATATCTCTCTGTTCAGCCAGGCTGGTCTTTTTCCCTGGTGGCTCATTTTTTGGCACATGAGGACACTCCTGTGCTTTTAAGACTTCCTTCTTGAAAAACGTCCAGCCTTCCCGGACTCCTTTGCCCTTCAGGACTGCCTCCCAAGGGACTCTGTCAACCAGGCTCCTGAAAAGACCAAAGTCCGCCCTCCAGAAGTCCAAGGTGGCAGTTCTGCTGACCCCTCTTCCTTGCTTCTCTGAGAATCAAAATCTCTATCATTTCATGATATCATTTTGACACAACAATCAGTGTGTTCAGATTAGTTTCACCTGGTTTGATATGTTAACTTCAAACCATGAAAGACTGTTTGCTTTCAAACAAGCGGCTATGGAAAAGGGGATGATGCTTGCTGATGCTTAGGTCAGCTTTCCAGGATCAGAGAGGCTGTTCCTGCCATAAAATCAAACCCAACACTAATAAACTCTGTTGTCTTCTCACTAATGATTTATCTTTGCTTTCCAAACTATGTAAAACAGATGTATGGTTTACATTTTGGTGTAATTTCCTATTAACCAACAAGCCATCAAGTTGCAAAAACATTTAGAAACCTAAACTCCAATATGCTACTTCCATAACTATAAGAGACAGTTAATACAGTGGAAACAATCCGTATCAGTTTGCTTATATTGTTACTTTAAAATACTTGTGACATGAAAATGGCCTGTTTGCACATACATCTATTGCAACAAATGAACAAGTGCTTGAAGAAAAATTGCCCCTGAAGTTAATTTCAAAAGTAAGGTTTATGTTAATGAAGTCTTTTGCATAAATTAGCCTCCCATAAATATTGCCTTTTCCATTTCTGTGTGCTAATACTTTATAATAAACAAAACTGCATTGCAATTTCATATTTGTAATCTCTATATATACCTTGTATTTTAAAATGCAACTTTTTCCAAATATCAAGACATTATAGAAAATAACACACAATGGTCTAAGAGGGAACAATGCCACTTGTTTGGGGTGGGGATATGAATCTTAACTTTGCATTTCTCAGTGTTTAGAAATTTAAGTTTAGCCACTCCCTGCATTCTGGAACTTCTACACTAATGAATTGCCACACATCTTCATTTTGACACTGAAAATAAAAAAATTACAGATTACAGCTCAATTTTGCCCTCCCCTGACTCCTTTTTAGCCACAGAAAAAATTAACTGCCTACTGGACTCTTATTTTGCTGATGACTAGTGTATCCAGTCTTGCTGCTATTCCACACAGGCCAAACTCACCTGCCTTACATGTCCTCTCTGAGCATTTGATAGAGGATGTTCCAGTGGGTTTGGGTCTACCTCCCTTATGCATCACCAGCTTACTGTTGAACTTTCTCAAGTCATTTTGGGTCACTGCTATAACTACACTGATAAAACCTCCTGTGTCAGACATATACAGGAAGAAAAGCAGTTTCTTTCCGGATTAGCTCAAACAACCTTCAAACTCTGTGCTAAATCAAATAAAATACACTCTTACTCTTGTTACAGAGCGCCTTCTTTCTTGTTGTTAGATAGCCATGTCATTGTAACTACAACAGCACAGACTCACAGCTACTACAACCACTCATGCAGATAAGGTTCTATTCTAGATTAAGAACTAAAAGAAAAAAAGAGGGGATGAAACTACTTCTCTACTTTATAAAGATGCTTGGAAAATAAACACCCTTTTAAAATAGTTCAGTACTTTTACCGTATAGTACTCGGGCACTAGAGTGCAAAGGGTCACATTACTATCTGTGATTGATGAAGAGCTTACTGGTTAAAGCTGAAAATTTTCAGCTATCTCTTAGTGTGCAAATTTACTTATATCCTTTCCACTGTTCTCTCCCTTAAAATGCTCCAGTATGTTCTTTATATCTGAGTCCTTGGTGATCACAGTACTTTGCCCACCAGCATCACACTCCTCCAAATAATTCTGTGCCCTGGAGAGTTTTAAGAACAGAAGGGGAAACACAGGGAAATCACAATCCTTTTCTCAAAGAGGAATTTAAGGTATGAGGAAAGTACATCTGCTCATAAGACCAAAGTTCCGCTTTTATCTCAATACCATATCATCAGCTGAAAAACACACCATCAAGATGAATACTGATGAAAATAATCTAAGTAGTCATCCATTTACTTCAGTGGCTTTCCTCTCGCATTCTCTGCCTTAAAGTTTGCAGAAGGGTATACAGCTATCCTCACCTTTTGACTACATCCATGAAGGGATAACTCCTGAGCTCAGCTCACACACACCCCTGAAAGAGGGCGGGACACTGAGATCCCCTTACCACTGCCCAAGAGACTGCGCCCACAGGATTCTCTGCTGCAATGGATTTGGCGGGAGGGAGAGAAGTAGTGTTAGGAAGAAGTATGTCCTATATCATTCCATAGAACCTGCTTGAACACATCTTTCAAAATCATTTTTCCTCATCTACCCCAATACTGGTGCAAAGGGAAGGCTCTCAGCCTTGGGCTAAACAAAAGGAGAGGTTCAGGCTCCCTGGTTATATTCCCATCCTTAGCTCTGACCTTGAGAAATGGGACCCAGCCAGGTTGGTGGGTCAGAGAAGAATCTGGACACAGCAACTGAATAATTACATGATGTAGTAGAGGTCATCATTGCCCATGGCTAAGTAGCACAGATTCAAAAAGGATTTTACAATAGCACAAAATACTCTTAGAAGCAAGAAACATTTTTTGACAGAGCGAAGAGATTTCCAAAGAGCACTCTGAAAGATCCAGAGAGCAAGGAATATACCCAACACATGCTCTCCAAAGATGCCAAGATGCATGAGAACTCACATTACATCGGTATCAATGATTTCCTCAAGCTATCAAATTGCTGCAGCAACTATAGTCACAAGTTATTTTATTCCTTATTGTTATTCACTGACTTCTTGTCTTTAAAAAAATCGATAAAAGAAGGCTAGAGAAGTCTAATTTTGTAAGATACTTCACAAACAACATAGCTGTACTGGGAGTAAAATGGAGCAAGATCAGCAAGTGAAATAAATGCAGTGCTGCACAAAGAACTTCACTTCTATGAATCAGAGAGTCAGGGGAGTGCTTTTGGATTTACTGTCATTGTTTTTGAAGATATGCACTGAAATTTAAGCCAACTCAATGTATTGTATTAAAAAGTTAAGGTGTTTTGTACAGTTGCAAAACACAGCATGTATTTTTCCATTACTATTAATATTTGGAATTAATATTTGGAATCTGAAATTTATGATTGATGCATTTTCCCAGCCACGTGTTCTGATTAGTTTAAAAACTGAGCCATGGGGCCTCACCTAAGAAAAAAGACCTTCATTAAATATAATCAAATTAAACCTCAATTTTTCTTCTCATAAGAGAAAAACTCCTATATAATCAATATAATACAACCAACATCTTTGCAGAGAACAAGCAAAACAAACACCATGATTTGTATTTGATTTGTGACTATAGGTACATCAAGATCTGCTTTTACCTCACTCTGTCATGGAAAGATTCTCAGCCTTTATCACTGAAAATATCACGTGAAGCTACTGTTTTGCTTCTTTAAAGTAACTTAATACCATTAACAACAAGAACAAAACATTGCTGATATTTTAGCTTTTAATATAAAATACTACAGGAAAGTTGCTCAGAAGATAATTAAACAGTAAGTACATTTAAGAAACCTTTATTTGATGCAAACAACAGTTTGGTAATTTGAAAAACAAAAAAGATCTCAACCTCTTCTTTTATGTTCATTGGTAACATTCCCATGGACCAAAAATAAATTGCAAATTTCAAGTAAATAGTTTAAATTTTCTTACACAAAAACAGTCAAGTAAAACGGTTGAAAATGTTGAGCAACAGAAAAGTTCATTTACCAGAAGCAAATGTGAGGCTCTCCCCCATTTGTATTTTGCCAAATTTACCCTTTGTCTAGAAGAAAAGTCAAACCAAAAATTTTCATAACGTATCCCTGCACATAAGCCAAGAAATAACATCAATATTTAGATACTTAGACACACGAACAGGTCTGCATTGCATATTGTAGTATCAGACAAATTGCTGGCCCACATTTTTACACATTGCAATGCATTGTTGCAAAAATCATTTATGCAAAATAGCTTTAGCTTTTTCCAGAAATAAGGGGAACCTGATCAAGCATCCAAGCCCATGAACCAAAGGCAGTTTCAGACTTTCAACAAATTGCTCTGACAAACTAGGTAATAAATTTCTATCATTTACATGTGCCAATGTAATTTTTCAAAAGTGAACTAACTAAACAATGCACTCCTAAATCTTCAAACAGACAAAGCATCATATTTCAGATGAACCAATGTACAATGAAACTAGTAGATTTGGTCAAGTTTATTGCTGCTGCTAAGAACTCAAATTGCAACATGTAAAGTTCACTGTTACTATCCAGAGAAGACTTAAGAACAACTGTGAGAGCAAGAATCAAAATATTTACCTTAGTGGCAAAGACAAAACCAGAAAATAACTCAAGCAGCCTCCAGGCAAAGCATTGTGCTGAAAATGTCTCCTATTGTACTGGTAACAGATCCACACAAGAAAGGAATCCAGTGTGCAAACGCTGATTTCCTGCTGTCTACCAATAGCAGTTTATCCAACATCTACTTCTGAAAAACTAACACCAAAAATGAAAGCCCCAGAGAGTATGTACAATGCCCACACACATCCCAACATACTTTTTGGGATAGGACAGATGCACCATGCCTAAAAAAATAATCCCTGCAAGTAGGAACAATCCATGCTAGAGAACTGAGACCTTCCTAGACTATTGGATTTAACTGGTTATATATAGTTTGGTTTTGGCTTTTGACTAAACAATGCCTGGAATATTTTTCAAACTATGAACCTGTTCAGTCCAGAAAGGAGAAAAAAAAATTAATTAGGGCTAAATGTATGTGGGAAACTAATGGAAGATGGGCGAGGAGGACTGTAAACACACTCAAGTGACTCACATGTGGGGTGCTGGAAAACACATATATCACACTAATTGTTGCTTAGTTTTGTGTGCTCAACAAGTAGAACATCTGCACTTAGATAACATAGGCCTGGGATGGACTCAGGGGCACGCCTGAGATTCCTGCCCTGCTGTTGAAGAGATCAAAGCACAGCAGAAAAATCTGCCTGCCAGAATCCTTGAAACACAGGCCCAAACAGCAAGTGGGAGCTCTCTCGCTCCCTCACTCCCTTGCTGACAAGGACTCTCTTGCTCCGCGGTGCCTGCGTCCCCTCTTCCCTGCCTCTGCCTGGGTGCTGCTTCAGAGATTCCCTGATCCAT
Organism: Limosa lapponica baueri; assembly: GCA_002844005.1. Classification (NCBI taxonomy): domain Eukaryota; kingdom Metazoa; phylum Chordata; class Aves; order Charadriiformes; family Scolopacidae; genus Limosa; species Limosa lapponica. The sequence continues at coordinate 27,844 of KZ506243.1, forward strand.
GAGGTATTGAGATTAACTTTGTTCTTTGCCTTTAATCTGTGGTTTTGTGGCTGTTCCTGCATCGGCTCACACATTGTACAAAGTGTATATTAACATGGATCCTCTGCAAACCCAACATGTCTTTAAATACTTCTAATGCCATGAGGGACAGCCAGCTCCTCTTTTAGACTAGTTAAGTTGAAAAGAGGTAGTCACTACTATCTCAGAAAGGAGGAAAACTGGGAAGATTGTAGAATGCTTATGAAAGTGATGTTTTTTCTACAAATTCAGTTAAATTTAGAGTTTAAGAGAAGCTTTAAAGACTTCAGCTGAGAAGAATCATGATAAACTCCTTGCTGTAAACCATGAAATATATCCTTCACTTCTCTGAAATGTGGCATAATTTACTAGAGAACTTCAGAGAAAGTTATGACATGCTTGATCCACCTGGCAGTACATGCACATGCAAGATGCTTAGTGGGTTATTACTCTGGCCTTCCCACATGCAAATTCAGTTGTTACTAGGATCTCTAATACCGTGATTCCAAACTTCAGATTTGTGGAATTACGGACTTTCACAATGGTCATCTTTACAAAAGTACAATCTGTAGGTAAGCAAGCTGAGTTGCAGCCTTTTCCTTTCCAAAGGAAATATGCTTTTACTCCAGTTATTTCCTTGCAACACAACTGCTTGCCCCACTGATTTCAGTGAGTACAACAGTATATCTGTTTCAGCATCAAGAGATTGCTATTTTAGAAATAAATTTGAATTGAACTCAAAAGTTTTCTTCATGAGTTAATATCCATAAGCTATGTTTCTCAAAGGTTTGCCAATTTTGTCTTTGTAGAAGTCCTATACATGAAGGATTTAAACAAATGTTTAAAATTGATACTCCCCTTTTTGTCTATGGTTTTCAGCTGTACCAAAAAGTATTGGTGAGTAGGTCTGCTGTGCTGTCCAAAAGACTGTAAGAAGCATCAGAAGTCATCTCACAGAGCAAACACAACCTGGATACAGCTTTTCATCCTGGAATACTCCCTTTCTTGTCACTCTTACCTAGAAGATGAGCACCTAATTGATTACTCTGCTTCACAAGTGAGACTGTTTACTGCAATGCTAAAACTCAAAGATGGACCATCATCATGTTACACAAATGCCATGGAATTTTATGCTGCTACAACCTACCACTGACTACAAATTATAGTTATTATAGGCTCTGAAAAAGTCATCTGGAATTAAAAAAACCCAAACACACAAGCATAGAACATAGAAAAATCTAGAAGCATTGTTTTAACCCTATGACATAAAGATGATTAAGCAGCAGTAAATTTTTTAGTTGTACTTGGAAAAATATGAAGAGGACCTTCAGAAATAGCAAGTCTTCACTCAAATTTCAGATCAAAGCAGCAGAGAACACAGTATATTTAGGAAGACTTGTAGTGAGCAATGAAAACCTAATAATAATGAAATCCTATAATAACAATCTACACAATGAAGGAGTAGCATTTTGCATTAGATTCTGCAGTGAAATTATCACTTTTTTTTTTTTTTTTAAACAACAAAGTCTTTTTAGGTGATATTTGAAGACCCAAAAGGTGTTTCTGCACAAGTCAAAAGACATGCACTCATTTGTCCTAGAACTAAAACTTGCATTACATGTGGTGTTTATTTTGAAAAGCCAATCCTTCAAATATATTATAAACCAACTCAGACATCTCCTTAACACAGACAGTTACAGTTTCTCTCATTACTCATATCTGTTTCATACTTTAACAAAGTAAAATTTGTCTTGTTCAGAATGCAGTAACAGTAAAACTGGTAACAGCTCCCATCTCAACATAGCTGATCAGTATAGCTATAAGAAGCAGCAGAGAAGCTGAAGCTCTGCAAAGAAAGGATAACAAACATGACCTCCTCGTTGTAGGCACAAACTTGAAGGGAAATGTTTCATGGATTCTCCCAACAACATACATTTGCATTAAAACCAGGATAAATGGCATTCACAGATGTTAAAAGCAGAAGAAAAAAAAAAAGTGCTACAATTCATTCTGACCTGGACAAAACAGGCCACAAAATTTCACCATAAGACCCCTTAACAAAAATACTATGGAAAAAAACTTCCATAACTTTCCTCTGAGCTAGAGTGCATCTTTCAGAAAAATGCTCAAAAAACAGTAGAGAGGGAAAAATGTTGCTTCTTCCTTGTAAGTGCCAAAAGGGACTGTTGGGATGGTTCAGTCTTAACAGTCGCATACTAAGGCTACCCCATTCATATAGTAGCTTAACAAAATTTCAAACCTGTCTATAAAATCTGATTTAAATGTTACTTTGTTTTTTTACAGTACAATGCAAGGCTTATCTATGTGCACAATAAAGGTATGATTTTAAAATGTAAAGTTTACTGAAACAATGTAAAAAGTTGTATAGACCTCCAGTATACATAGCATTAATTTTAGCTTAAAACAAGTCAATTTTACTGAGTTTTATAATGAATGGGCATTAGTCCCTTCAGATAGAATGACAATCTAAATGGTGTTTTGAACTTGCTGAACCAATCCTATTTTAAACTGCATTTCAGATAAATCACAGCAATGATGTTGTATGTGACAAAGCCAGGAGAAGACATTTCCTTGGGGGAGGGATGGATGAGAAAGGAAAAACAAAGGACAAGAAATACAAGGACGTAAAAGAAGATAAGATAAAGCAAAATATATTAAGCTACATGGAATAAGAGGGATGTGAGAAGTGGAATAATGATGCTAAAAGGCAACACTAGAAAAGATTTGCTACAATCTATTAAGAAATATATGATAAAATAAAGAATGTTTATGAAAATTACATTTCATAGTGTATTAAAATGTTTATAACTAAAAATGGCACAAAGTAAAACAGTGAATGCTATTTCTCTCACTTGGAGCGAGGACACTGTGTAAATGACATGAATATTTTCTATATCAGTCAGTTGCTGACAAAGAGACTTTGGCTTATGAAGATATATCTTTATGAATTATGAAACTTTTAAAACACAGAAGTTCACCTAATTATTTAGCATAATATATCCTAGGAAGTAGGTTACCAGGATATTGGGTAAAAGAACGTAAAACTAAAAATACACATGAAAAATCTGAAGTTCAAAGACACTTTCTCTGAAACCTGTCTGGATGAACACTCAAAACTTGATTTGTAAGAGAAACATAGCTACAACATTATTCTTTCCATGAAACTTATTTCTAGTATGATTGTATGAATCTTATTCTAGATACAATAGCAAAGAGATTGATATCAGATTCAAACATTGTCCCAAGTTATTTCAGAGTATGCAAGAAATATATAACTTCAGAAAACACAAAATACACAAAAACATTGCAGAAGAGCTATAAACCTGACTTTAAAATGAATGCATTGCTCATGCGTGACACAGCTACTAGAGTCATGCCAATCGGATGAGTCATTAAAACCTTTATACATTACTAAAACATACTACATAAATAACCATGTACAATACAGACTACAAAAAAGTCTACTTCAGAAACATTTTAGAAAGCATACATGCACTGTATATAGCTCTGAGGACTCTAAAAATTACTGATTTTCTGTACTTAGAATTGTGTGAATTCAAAGTCTATCTTTTTGAGACGAGCTGAAAGTTTTCATTATTCCCTATCAAGAACATAAAAGTTTCATCTGAAATCTTTAGACTAAGCTAACAGCAAAGATGTCATAATTTTGTGTCTGACTCTAGATATCTATTATTGTTAGAGATGGAAATTTTGCCTGTTCTGAACCTCAAAAAGGGAGAGGCAATATGTTAATATTTCTAGGATAAAGAGAAAATATTTGACAAGGCAGCTAATATTTTACAAATAAGTAATACTCATCCTGAATTATTCAGTCTTTAAGAGTCAATACAATCAAGTTAGTAGATAGAGAGCAGTCGCAGCACAATAAATTCATTATACAGATATCAACTCTGTATACATGCACATAAATATACATTCACAAAGATGATTTCTGTATCATTTCTTATCAGATCAACTTTGTAAGAAAACATTTTCATCTCGAATTCACAAGCAATGATATACCTGGACCTCCATTCATAAATAATCCTATATACAGCTGAAATCCTCTCCCTTGCCACTTTATTTGTCTATTTTTGAGACATGACAGCTCTATAAACATAACTATGTATGAAATTTAAATGCTTTAAATGCTAAACATTAAAAAAGAAAGGAACCCTGACCAGTTAGTAACATTGATTTCACAATGTGAAAGTATCTACTTCAGTCTGAAACAGAAGCCAAAATTATAGCACCAAGAAGAAAAGCAATTGTATAAAAAAGTGTTAAATCTGCAGAAGAGACAATCACTCAAATATCAAACCTACAAACTATTCTGAATAATTTCCTGTTCATATTACTGATTTGAAAATGCCAGCCCATTGTTTACCAGTTCCTTTTCTCTTTCTGCATACACCAGACCATAGAGACAACAATATCTTAATTCTACTAAAGACAGAACCTTTTTGTAAGCTTATTGTCACAAAGCCTAAAGTGTGGAGGCTTCCCAACAGTTGTATTTGTAGTGTAAAAGAGGCAGATGAGACTTTGCTACTGCTTTCTTATTTCATCATGTCAAAACATCCCTTGGAAAAATCGTATTTCGTTTCCAATTAAAAATATAAAAGAATCTTAGGGCTTGTATACATAGTATTTCCCACCACTCCAGCTACACTGATTTAGTTACAGTAGTACTAGTCCCTTACACAGACACACTTAAACCAGTTTAAATCATTCATATAGCAGTTATGCTTAACTAGATAAATTACCAGATTAAACTAATGTATCCAAAGTACAGTTTAAGACTATTTAAGTGTTCCCACATTAGGAACATTGGAGTAAACAAATCATTTCAATTACACTGTAGCAAGATTTCCAATAATGACAATCTCATAGACAAGTTTCACTTTGTTCCTCAAAATCACCATACAAGCAAGAATATAAACTAACAAACATTTGTGTTTAATTTCTAACCACTGGAGTAGCAAATCTAAAAGAAATGGAGTGTACAAGAGATAATGCAATTAATATTAAAAAAACCTTACCTTTATTAGATTTGGATGACTTGTTCTTGTTAGGTTTAAAACAAGAGCCCCTTGATTTATCTTCTCTATCCTTAATAAATTTCTGCACATCATCCAATGAAAGCTTTTGAAGGACAACTACAGGCTTAGCTCCTTTATTTAGATCTTCAACTAGCCCAATCTTCTCTACTTTGTCCTTCTGTTCACCTCTAAATTCAGTTTTCCTTGACTCCTGAGTGACATTGCCATCTTTATCACGCTTGATTTTTGGAATGACAAAATGTTTCAGTGCGCCAGATCTTGCCCCCAACAAATAACTGGGAAACTCTGCTTTATTTTCAGCATGTGCTTTATTACTATCTACTTTACTCTTATTACCATCTGTCCTTCGTTCATCCTTGCTGTTGGGTGATTTAAAACCAGGTTTATCAGGTCTTGATTTACTAGAATCCCCTTTACCTTCCTGTTTAATGCGAGGGCTCTCAGGTCTTGATTTCTGATCTCCAGAAGAAAACCTTTCCCTTGATTCACCAGACTCATGTCTATGTTTCCTTTCAAATTTCTCAATTTTTGAACCATCAGATTTAATACCATGCTTAGAATCATGTTCATTTTTGTTTGAGGATCTCAAATATTCAGGCCTTCTAATCTTGGATGGATCTCCTCTGTACCTCTCTGGCTCCCCCCTGTCCTCAGATCTTTGTTTAAGGCTATCATGGTCACGCCTCAGTGCATCAGAAGCTGAACGCCCATCAGGCCTTTGTTTTGTTGGATCAGATCTACTTTCTGGTTTTACCCTTGAAGGATCAGATTTCACATCTAGTTTATGCCTTGATATTTCAATTCTCTTATCTGACAATGGTTTACTGGTGTCCCTCCTATTATCATGTCTATGTTTTGGCGTTTCGGGCCTGCCTTCACTCTTCTGTTTTGGCGTTTCAGGCCTGCCTTCACTCTTCTGTTTTGGCGTTTCGGGCCTCTGCCTTATTTCCTGTTTGCCGTTATTTTGTTTTCCCTCATTTTGTTTCATCTCCATTTGCCTGCTCTCATTTTGTTTTGATTCTGTCTGTCTGTTCTCATTTTGTTTCACTTCCATTTGTCCTCTTTCATGCTTGCTTTCATATTTAGCTTCTAACTGTTTGTTCTCATGTTTACTTTCCAACCGTCTGCTTTCATTTTGCTGAAATTCCATTTGTCTGTTTTCATTTTGCTGGATATCCGTCTTCTGACCCTCAAAGTCTGACTTTTTCCTAAAAATCTCAGGATGGTTTTCAGGTTTAAATTTAAGAACTCCAACAGTGTCTTCTTGGGGAACACACACAAACCCATCGTTATACTGCTTAATTTCTTCAGGTTTTTTGATGGTGTCCAAGTCCTGAGTTACTGTTGCCTGAGAGTCCACTCTTCCTGCTTGCTGCAGATCAATACTAACCATCAATGCTGGCCTCGCCCCATTTCCTGCAGAACCTGTCTCCTGAGAAGCTGCTCTATTTCCTCCAGTAGCACCTCCAGCCTCCTGTGGTTTGTTTTCTTGTTTTCGCTTCTTCAGGGGCTTATCTGCAAGTTAAAAGAAAAACATCACAAATTATATATATATAGACTGGTAAATGTCCAAGCAAGAATGTCCATTCCCCTCCACTCCCACCAATTAATCTTCCTCAGCACGTACATGCACACACAACAAAATCCATTGAATTTAAAAGGAAGAATAGAATTTCTCTAGCTAATACTTTTTAATGTACTCAGACTATCATTCAACGTCAGCCTACCACAGGTGCCAATTAATCATTAAAAAAACCCACCCTCAAAACATATGAAATTAAAGTCCCTGTATAAATCCCAAGAGAAACATCTAATAAGCAGCTGCAGTACACAAAGACCAAAAAAAAAAACATTAAAAAAAGCTCAAACTAATCAGTTACACTTGAAGCAAAAGTCTGCAAAGACAAAGTTAAGGTGCACCTCCACAACTATTTTTTGAGGAATACTACTATAAAAGATTCTCTTCTGCAGATTCAGCCTGCTTCATTATACATGAATAAGTAAGGATCTGCAATGATTAGGAGAGAAGTTCTCCCTACTTGGTTCAGTGCATCAGTTGGACTTCACACATATTTTAGCCAGGGAACACACAAACAATGAACAAAAATTACTGAATAACTCCAACAGTCCATGCTTCTCTTTGAAGCAAAGCAGTATACCAAGAGTTGGAGTCTATACCATAACACATGTGTATTAGGTGGAGGGGCCACTACACACTTAAAAGCTTGAGTATTTTTGCCTTTGCAACCATAATGCTTTTAATGGATGAAATAAAATCTTCAGTGATATTTTTATGCAGTGTCAAGAGCTAGACTCTGCAATAAGCTTTTCAGTTTATACTAAAAAAATCATTAAAAGTAGAATACAGAAAAATAAAGTGAGCCAACCACACACCCTGTAATTTGGCAACATTCATAGAAATGAGAAGCATATCAAAGTATCCAAAAGAGTATGCTCTATTCATTTAAACTACAAGCGATTTATATTACCAACATGGTACTCTAAACTAGAATTAATTTCTCCCATGACAACCAAAAGCCCTACCTGCACTAAGTCTTATAGTCTCATTTCTCAATTATCATTGTGTAATTTGTCAAAAAACCCAGTGACTTTCTCTGTAATCAGGGAATATGACTTCAAGTTTAAGGAACAACTAAACATAGGTTGGGAACTCTGTTGTAGATCTGTTGTCAAAACGTGTAGACCTCAAATGCAATGTAAGAAAAATAACTTATTTCACGCCTAGATTTGTGATGCCTTATCACCAGATGCAATGAGTCACCTATCTGTTTGGGAGCAGGAGAATGAATGGTAAGGAGGATGCAATCAAGGAATAAGAAAATAAGCTCCAAGGAAAAAAAACCCACCACCCTCTCAAATTGTAAACCAGAACTATGACTTCCAATTTCTTCTACATTTGCAGAAAATTCTTATTAGAAGAACTAAAACTTTGAAGAATCATCTCCAAAATTAACATTAGAACACAGTATCAAGTAGTAACATAGTCAATTCTAGTGATGAGAAGAAGCTATTTTCCCCGTCATTTTCATTCTAAAATCTATGTGTGCTTCTCTGACTTCCTAAAACTCGAAAATTACGTACAACGTTTAATGGCTGGAAGACAGTAAAGACAGATACAATAAGCTCCATGCAGAAACTGGTCAACTGCAAATAAGGAACTTTACAAAGTTCAGCAAAAACCTGTAGAAATGCCTGCCAATTTTATGATAGACACGTGAAGCAAATAAATTTTCTAAATCAAAGGTGCAGCTTTTTAGCATGGAGATTTTTGCTTTTTCTGTACTACCGCAACTGTTGGATTTATGAGAACTTACATAGATTAATTTCCCTACAATACTGATAAAAACAAATACATTCTTTCAAAACCTTCATGCAGTGAAGGTTTCAAAACCTTCATGCAGTGACAAAAAAAATTAATCTTTTTCTCTTGTGACTAAGAGGGCTTTGGTCTCGCTAAGCCTCATGGCAGGTCTTAGGAATGGTCATGAAGCAGAAGCTTCCAGACTAATAGGTTTCAAATCTGATTTAAAAAGAAAAAGAAAAAACATATACATTAATACACATACATCCACACACATCATTACCCTTTTTCTCAATTAAACTCTTCAATTTTTGAAATGCAAATTGAGAAACTTGTGTTCTTGGGAAAAAGTCAGTCAGCTTTTTCATTTTAACCCAGAAACGTCAGCCACACCAATAAAAACGTCCTGTAAAGCTCTGATAGCAGATCTAACAGTAGCCTTTAAGACATTACTGTTACCAGTTATCTGCCCCGTTCCTTTAACTGAGGTTACCACCTGTAGCAGAAGGGAACACACATTCACATTTCCACGAGTGCGTTTCATTGTCCAGTGAATCACCTTAAGGCACTAGTGAAGAACCTACCATACTGAACAAGTCAGCTAAGAGCCAAGCAAATGTTTTCTTCTGCTACCCCTACTATAGGAGCAAGGCAAATGGCCAGGAGCTGCAATGCCTTAAACTGCTGTAGCTGGATCAACCAACAATCACCTTTCAGAGCCCTCATGCTGAGGGCTCCAAGATTAAACAATCAAAACAATTAAGGTAGGACTAATTTTCTCTCTTGAACTGCATCCAGCTCTGAGGTCCCCAACATAAGAAGGACATGGACCTGTTGGAACGAGTCCAGAGGAGGGCCATGAAGATGATCAGAGGGCTGGAGCACTTCTCCTATGAAGACAGGCTGAGAGAGTTGGGATTGTTCAGCCTGGAGAAGAGAAGGCTCCAGGAAGACCTTATAGCAGCCTTCTAGTACTTAAAGGGGGCCTACAGGAAAGATGGGGAGGA
>KZ506243.1:80293-118757 GCA_002844005.1 Limosa lapponica baueri
GTGTTTTTAAAAGTTAACCTGTATATAATACACATTATTTTTTTGCAGGCACAATTACACTGATAGCTCTCAGATATGAAATACCTTAGTAGGGTAGTTATGTTCACTAGTTCTGCAAAATAAAGCAGCTAAAACTTCTGTCAGGGAGAATCCAGTTATTCAGGGAGTTTAGTACTGCTCCTTTTCCATCTTTTCAAGCAATAAATAGCTTCTTTATGAGATTCTCCTTTCATGTCAAAGATCCTGACACTACTGAGAGCTACTAAATTCTTTTTGTCCTGCAGAAGCAAATGTAGAATTAAACTGTAAAAACCTAACTTTGGTTGGCAGAAAGACATGGTATTAAGCACAGTTGAGAAATTCAAACAAAGGGAAAAAACCAAGCTACTTCAGTAGTTCATACATTTATTTCCCATCTGCACTATGTATTCCACATGCGACTTTTATTCCAACAAAGAAAGTACGTCTGTAATTGTGCTCTTTTTGGTGAGCAAAGTGTTTTTGCTTGCTCCGGCACACACAGCTGATAGTAGGTACAGTTCATTTTATTGAAATAAAAGAGATGCGTAGAAGAGGAAGAGCAATTAAAAGGGCTCGTTAAGTCAGCTCTGTCAAATGAAGAACACTTTACGTTGCAACACACATCCTTGTTAACAAAATAGTTGTGACAGATATAAGAAAGGAAGTAGCAGCTTGGTTTTTTCTCAACTTCTTGAATGTCTCCTTTAGCTGGTAGTTGTGCTGCCCTTTTCTAAAAACAGTTGTGTACTGACATTTACTTGTATTTTAAAGACTTTTCATTCTTCAATTAGGTTGGATCTTAAACAGGCTAAAAGCCTAGTGGCTTAACACTAAACCCAAAACTATTTATTTCAGTAGTCTTTTCCAATTTTTTATCTTTTATTTCTGTCCTTGAACTCGCTTAGATGATTCATAAACTTTATAAAACAAAACTGGGAAAAAATAAACCTGTTGAGGCAGCAGCTGATTTTGCACAAGTCTTCCAGTCACACATTTTTTGCCCTTTTTTCGACTTTGAAAAACCATAAAAAAAACTTCCAAGCTCCTTTAACACACAGTAAGAAAACAGATCCACAATCATAACAATTCTTTAGAGATCCACAATAAACACCAATTGTTTAGGAATAGATTTAGTGTGTTGCACTTCAAAAATGCCTCATTACCTGTGATAGGTTATTCCCTTTGCCCTAATACTCATCTTGTTGCCCATTTTTCAGCTTAAGTTCCATGCATGTTTAAGGGAGATGCTGTATAGCACTAGAGGTGGTTAAGATGGATAGGTGTATTATTTCACCTCATCCCCCCACCACAATGATGCAATTCCTCCTACCAAAGGCTCTACAACAGTTCTCTAACACACCCAGTTTCCTCCATTCAAATCAAATCCACTTCCACTCCCAAACATCTCAGCTGCTAGAAGAGAGACAGTACATGCTGCAGCGTCTTCCTCAATGGGGACGTTATCTCCTCTATCCAACAACCAATTTTCAACAACTGAATTGTCCTGAGACTTCCAATCCCCTGTAAAATATAACTGAAATCAGCTGATGATGCTTTCCAAATTATTAGACTGAGGAACTTATAGGTAAACAAGTACCATGATCATCAGGCAAAAATGATTAAATAAATCAGTGTTTTTATGACTCTGCAGAAACACAAAGAGCTTTGGTCACACTGTCCTACTGTACACATCTGCACAATTACTGGTAATGCAATTATTTGTGTGATTTTATAGCATTCATTACTCAAAATTTGTTCCATTTGGTTCATTTTAGAAGAGGTAGTTTATATTGCTCATGCAATATACAGATAAGACATACTTTCTCTAAAGGAAAATATGCTAACATTTCAAAGACAAAAAAACCCAAAATAATCAATGCAATTTAACATTTTAATTAAGATTACTAACATCTCACAAAAACACATGGCTTGGAAAGATTGAAAACGAGAGCAAAAGTAACTTTAAAAAAAAACTGCAGCATTATTGTCTAATAAATAAAATAATTGTGTAATAGACTCCAAACATATAAAAACAGTATCATTGGTCAGCCAACTTCTTCCTTTTCCCCAATTTCACACGTAGTCTGGTCACTAAAGGCTTTTCTTCATATGAACACTATAGTCAGCTAAACTTTTGGAGCACAACGAGCTCTAAGACATAGCACAGGAAACAAGCGGAGACTACTGCTGGAAAAATCACAGATATTCAAAGTTTATTAATAAAGCCCTGAAGCATTCAGCACGCAACATCTAGAGGTATTATGTTGGAATTACTGTTAATCAACTGAGCTCAAATGATGACCAGCTCACCATGAGCAACTGGAGCTAGATGGTAACAATCAGGTATCTCTCAATGGCTAGGAAAAATACTGTATTGGGGTATGGTCTTTGTAGGTCTGGGAATGGATTCATACAGTTACCTAGGAAAGTGTCCTATGTCATCCTGCACTTCTGCTGCTGGTTCTCCTAAGTGTGCAGCACAAACACAACAGAAGTTTCTTAAGCTCACAACCCATGCTGAAAGGAGGGATGCAGGTCCAAGAAAAGCATTTCTCTAAAGCAGCGTCTCTTTCACCTTACTGATCATCTGCCATATCCTACTCTTGATAGCCTGCACGTGTTACAAATCTAACTCAAAGCTACCTAGGAATTGCAGCAATTGATTTGCAAAGGTGCTCACAAGCTTAGTCAAGCTTACAGCTTCAACCAAGCTTAAACTTTCCAACTTCCAAACTTTCTGAAATTATCAATGTCACAGCATAAACAGATATTCCACCAATAACAATGAGCTGCAATCTCAAAATTATTATGGCCATGAACAAAAAAGCTTCAGGATTTTTAATGTTTGACCTGTGTTCAATATTCTGAGCTCACCTCCACTGGGTACTGCAGCAATACAAAGAAAATCAGAACAGCTGTCAACAGTGAAAGCATACTTGCAGAAGCAATAACTTGGAGCAAAACAAAAGATAAATATCTGTAATAGGACTACTACAACCCAGTTAGTATAAAACGAGTACAATGAAGAACACTACTTTGAAAACATCTCCTTATGCACAGAAATTAACAAAAACATGCATCTGATTTTTTTTTCTTTAATACACTTAACAACCTCAAACCAGTTTTGAAATTTTATTCATACTTAAATAGAGTTCACTCAATGCAACTGAAGTTTACAGTAAAATAAAACCAACTGAATTCCAGCTAATTCTGAAAGAGAATATAAACTCAAATGTTTAATGTAGCTCAACTAAACCACTTCATATTAATCCCTTCTGGTAATTTACATTAAAAGCCTTAAGTACCATTATGTAGACAAAGTTAGAGCAATCCCTTTATTTCTAATTACTTCTACAAAATCAGTCACACCTTTTGAAATAGTTCAGTTGAACACAAATAATACACCTGTGAACTAGCTTAAATTTTGCTTCTCCAAGATATACAGAAAATTTGAAGTTTCACATTGTAAATTTCTATCACCCTGCATTGAAATTACTCCTACAAAGAAAAAAAGAGACGGGTCATTGTCATAGGTGACTCCCTCCTGAAGGGAACAGAAGGCTGGATATGAAGACCAGGAACTTCCTTAGGGAAGTCCACTCCCCCCAGGACCTGGGTCAAAGATGTGGCAAGAAAATTTCCCACCCTGGTACAGCCCTTGGATTATTATCCAACATTGATTTTTCAGGTAGGCAGCAATGAAGTTGCAACAAGAAATGCAAGGGAAAGCAAGAGAGTCTCCAGGGCCTTGGGACGACTAGTTAAGGGATCAGGAGCAGAAGTAGTGTTCTCCTCTATGCCTCCAGTTGCAGGAATGATGAGGGAAGAAACAGGAAGACCCAACAGATCAATACCTGGCTCCAAGTCTGGTGTCACCAGCAGTCCTTTGGGTTTTTTGGTCATAGAATTGCCTAGGTTGGAAGGGATCATTAAGATTGTTGAGTCCAACCATCAAACTAACACTGCCAAAACCACCACTAAACCATGTCCCTAAGCACCACGTCTACCCATCTTTTAAATACCCTCCAGGGATGACGATTCCACATGCTTCCCTTGGCAGCCTGTTCCAGTGTTTGATAACCCTATCAGTGTAAAATTTTTCCTAATATCCAATCTAAACCTCCCCTGGTGCAACTTGAGGCCATTTCCTCTTGTCCTATTGCCTGTTACTTTGGAGAACAGACCGACCCCAACCTCGCTACAGCCTCCTTTCAGGTAGTTGTAGAGAGTGATAAGGTTTCCCCTCAGCCTTCTTTTCTCCAGGCTAAACAACCCCAGTTCCCTCACCTTCTCCTCATAAGACCTGAACTCTAGATCCTTCACCAGCTCTGTTGCCCTTCTCTGAACATGCTCCAGCACATCGATGTCCCTCCTGTAGTGAGGGGCCCAAAACTGAACACAGTACTCGAGGTGCAGCCTCGCCAGTGCCAAGTACAGTCACTTCCCTGGTCCTGCTGGCCACACTATTTCCAAGAGAAGCTAGGATACTATTGGCCTTTTTGGCCACCTGGGCACACTACTGGCTCATATTCAGCTGTCAGCTGACCAACACCCCCAGGTCCTTTTCCACCAGGCAGCTCTCCAGCCACTCTTCCCCAAACTTGTAGCACCGCATGGGTCAGTTATGAACTAAGTGCAGGACCTGGCATTTGGCCCCTCAATCCAGCCTGCCAAATCCCTCTGCAGACCCTCAAGCAGATCAACACTCCCACCCAACTTGGTGTCATCTGCAAACTTACTGAGGGTGCACTTGATCCCCCTCGTCCAGATCACTAATAAAGATATTAAAGAGAACTGGCCCCAATACCGAACCCTGGGGAACACCACTTGTGACCGGCTGCCAACTGGATTTAACTCCACTCACCACTACTCTTTGGGCCTGGCCATCCAGCCAGTTTTTATCCCAGTGAAGAGTACAGTTGTCCAAGCCATGAGCTGCCAGTTTCTCCAGGGAATGCTGCGGGAAATGGTGTCAAAGACTCTACTAAAGTCCAGGTAAACAACATCTACAGCCTTTCCCTAACCCACTAAACGGGTCATCCTGTCATGGAAGGAGATCAGGTTAGTCAAGCAGGACCTGCCTGCCTTTTAATAAACCCATGCTGACTGGGCCTGATCACCTGGTTGTCCTGTACGTGCTGCATGATGGCACTCAAGATGATCTGCTCCATAACGTTCCCCATCACTGAGGTCAGACTGACGGGCCTGTAATTCTCCAGACCCTCCTTTTGGCCCTTCTTGCAGATGGGCGTCACATTTGCTAACCTCCAGTCCACTGATACCTGGCTGGTTAGCCAGGACTGCTGGTAAATGATGGAAAGTGGCTTAGTGAGCCCTTCCGCCAGCTCCTTCAGTACCCTTGGGTGGATCCTATCCAGCCCTATAGACTTGTGTATATCTAGGTGCTGTAGCAGGTCCCTCACTGTCTCCCTTTGGATTATGGGGGCTTCATTCTGCTCCCCACCCCTATCTACTAGCTCAGGGGCTGGGTACCCCAAGAACAACTGATCTTACTTTTAAAGACTGAAGGAAAGAAGGCATTCAGTATCTCAGCCTTTTCCTTGTCTGTGGTCACTGTGTGTCCCCCCACCATCTAATAAAGATGGAGATTCTACTTCACCTTCCTTTTGTTGCTAATGTATTTATAGAAACATCTTTTATTGTCCTTTATGGCAATAGCCAGATTAAATTCTAGTTCGGCTAGTTCCTGGATACTGGGAAAAGTTTCTTCCCTGAAAGGGTTATCAAGCGTTGGAACAGGCTGCCCAGGGAAGTGGTGGAGTCACCATCCCTGGAGGCATTTAAAAGACATGTAGATGTAGTGCTGAGGGACATGGTTTAGTGGTAACTTGGCAGTGTCAAGTGGTTGAACTTGACAATCTTACAGGTCTCTTCCAACCAAAACGATTCTATGATCATAACGTCTGGTACAAACTTATTAATCAAAATAAAAGAGGGTAGAACACTTAAAGAAAACAGAAGATTCACTATGACATTTCAAGTTTGAGCCATTGTCAATGTAGAAGGAGAACAATGTCAAAACCAGGGCATACCACTGGAGACCAAGTAAAAACACTGCAGGTCATATACAGAGATAAGACTGCTGGTGATCAATAGCAGGTTTTATTTTCATTTTAAGGAGCAAAGCACGATCACAATATATGACATAAAAAGCTGCAAAACTTTCCTACTGAGGAACTGTGCTAAAAATTTCACTTCATATGCAGACTATTTTGAAAAACACAGAACACGGCCCTTGTAGAATGGTTGCCTCCTCCTTCCGCAGCAATTGAAGAAGGCACAAGGTCAGAGGTGACAAGGAAGGCCAAAGAGCTTACAAAACAGTCTATGAAACTAATGTGATTACTAACCAAACAAGTTAACCTTTGCTGCCCTTTTTCCCACATCCAAGATTTATTTTTTAAAATTTCACATCTTTGTATTCCAGTCTGGCTTTGTTCTGCTCGTATGGATCGATGTTTTGCTAGCTGTCTTTCACAATTCCCAAGGATGAGGATGAGTCACAAGAATTAGAAAGCTGCAGCTGAGTTCCTCAGACAGATGGGCATACATACACACATGTGCACACGTACAAGCATGTGTATGTATACAGACTGGAGAAGAAAAAGATGGAAGAACGAATTTAGATACACGCAATCAGGAACTACAAATGGGATTCCCATCCTCTTATGGAATAAGCCACCTGCTGACTCAGAGGACAGCACAAAGACAAATGAGTAAGAAGGAAGACAGTTAGACTTCCCAAAACCTTTATGAACACGGCTTTTAGATAACTGAAGGCACAACAAACACACAATCCTACTGTTTCCTGACCTGCCTTTCTTCTCTCCCAACTACTTATAATTTTCCTCATGTCCACGACTTATGTATTAATCCCATTCCACCATAAAACGTGGTCTACCCACACAAATATTTCTGTAGAGCTCTCCTTTTCAGTATGCAACACAAAGAACAGCAGAAAAAAAGTCATTTTACATTTGATAGGACTAAACATCATCATAAGCTAACACAGCAACTACTCTACACTACATTGAACAATGCCTTAACAATGCGGTAGATAGTCTATGACAAAAAATACTAAAGACATTCCATATACTCATCTTCCTTTCTCTCTTCTCTCCTTACTCCCCAGCCTTTGAGGGAGAATGAAGAGAGGACTGCTACTGTGCTCATGCAATCCGTGATTTTGTGTTTCTCACTATTTTTCTCCCAAAAAAATCACAGAATGTTTGAGGTGGGAAGTGCCTTCTGGAGGTTATCTTGTCCAGCGTCCTGCTCAAGCAGGGACACCAAGAACAGATTGCCCAGAAACTGTCAGGGGGGAATAAAAAAACCATTTAAAAAAAAAAAAAATCTATGTACTCCAACTGACTACATATTTTATTTTCTTTATCAGCAACCTTTATTATACCTGGCATATAGCTACCCAAACTGCTCTACAACAAAATAAATCCAAAAACAATTCAACCATTTAGACAAGATATTTTATTAAGCTGAGGAAGAAAGTATTACCCAAAATCTAAGGCTCCCTGTTCCAAAAATGAAAGTGTGAACAATCCACAGCAACATTATATTAACAAAATTAATATTTTCAACAATTGCAGAATCCTGTATTTTTTCAACTCCTCTAAAAGTATGCATTTTCTCCATTTTCATTTTAAAGAAAAGTAATGAGACTTTTAGATTACAAAGGCCCCAAGGAAAGTCGCATCTAACATTTCTAATCTTGGTGTTGACAGTAACAAGGCAAAAACCTTCCCTGAAGTTCACCACATTAACCTCTTTAGACTAAGTAGGTTCCAATTAAACACATAACCACATACCAAGAGTACATACAACTAAAAAAAAAATCACCACAAGTTAAAAGAGCATCAGTAATCCAGAAAGTGCACTAAATTCTGCAATTCCGCACACTTAAGTTTGCCTGTTTTCCAAAGCTATCCCATGTTGTAGTTTTTACATTTGGCTTTTAATCTTATTCGTGTATTACTTTGATAGAAGGCAGAAATTAAGTTACTTGCTTGAATAGAGTTGACATGTACACTGAATGGTTGCATTTAAAAAAAAAAATCCCTTTCACTGTAAGTAAGAAGAATAACAAACAAAAAACCAAACCCAACACAAACCACCAGAGGCTTTTTTAATCCACCTTGCAAAAAGAAATGGGTGTCTGAACATCTCCAAATGGAATGGTCTTTTTAAACAAAATGAGCTCTGTTTAAACAAAATGGGGTGTATCAAAAGAAGTGTGGCCAGCAGGTGGAGGGAGGTGGTTCTCCCCCTCTATTCTGCTCTGGTGAGAGCCCACCTGGAGTACTACTGTCCAGCTGTGCAGTCCTCAGTACAGGAAGGACCTCTGGACCTGTTCCAACAGGTCCATGAAGGGCCACAAAGATCATCAGAGGGCTGGAGCCCCTCCCCTATGAAGACAAGCTGAGAAAATTGCGGTTGTTCAGCTTGTAGAACAGAAAGCTCCAGGGAGACCTTATAGCCCCTTCCAGTACTTAAAGGGGCCCCACAGGAAAGATGAGGAGCGACTCTTCACCAGGGAGGGGAGCAGTAGGATGAGGGCTGATGGTTTTAAACTGAAAGAGGGTAGATTTAGATTACAGATTAGGAAGAAATTATCTTTACTCTGAGGATGGTGAGACACTGGAACAGGTTGCCTAGAGAAGCTGTGTATGCCCCTCGCCTGGAAGTGTTCGAGACCCTTGCAACCCAACCCATTCTATGGTTCTATGAAAATCAGAAATATCCATAATGACAGAAGCACTTTTTCCTCTGTGATTAGTGGATGCAACAAAATCTTCACTTTTCTATTCAGAGATTCATGGAACTTAAAAAGATTCAGCTTCCAGCTTTAAGTGCCAATACCTGATATGAGCCAGAGGCTTCCTATTCTTGCTTTGACAAACATGAAGACCTTTGGATAAATAAGCTCTCTGCATGGATGAACTGGCAACACTGGATACAAGGACCTAACTTTCCTGCTTCCCCAATTAGACTGTAGCTATAGTTGAGTACAATCAATTCAACCAGGATGGAAAAAAAAAAAAAAAAAAAAAGGTATGGTCACCCCCAAAGAATACATTCTCAAACCTTTTCTAATTGGAGGGAAAAAAAATTAATAAAATAGTTTTGTACTATCCTAAATGGCCAGTCTGCACTATAGTTTAGATACAAACCTTCTATTCTTTTTTGTTGAACTTTCATTTACTACACCTGAGGAGTTTTACTGTTGATAAACTACCCTGAACAGTACATAATGCATTACAAAGCTGAGCCTGTTACAAAACATGTACCGCCATTACAAGGCATTATCATTCACTATTTAATCAAAGCTACTTCATCTGCTACTTCCATTGTACTTGCCTCCCATTTCTCTTCTTTTGGAGAATATGCAATACAGTTTGCAAATATGAAATGATAATAAAAAGGGCAAAATCTAAACTACGGTGCCTGCAACCTTGCTATGATCGGTAAGAGAAGCAAAGAGCTCCAATAAGATGGAACCATTTCCAATAAAGTGCACTGTAGGATAAAGATGAAAATCTACCTGTTCCTAAGATTTCTCCTTTTCCAGTAACCCTTCTCTTAGATCACTAAATACGATGCCTTTGATCTGCTGAAGTAACCATTATTAACACTCAGCATACAGATTCCCAAGCAAAAGGCTTACTTCCCAAGCCTTGAAGGAACAAAACATTTTGGGCAATTGCTCAATTCTTCCAAAGTAACTTTTACTGCATGTGATACGCCTGCAACTTTTTTGCTGGTTTCAAAGCAATGATTACAGCCTTTGCAACTGTTGTAGAAACATATATGGATGCTTGTAATGACCATCTGACTTCCCCTTGCAGGCTTCCATCAATTCAATTCAGTCTTCCAGCAGGGCTTTGCAAGTGAGTACCTTCTCCCAAGGGATATCATTGTTATCGCCACACAAAACTTGACAGTACATCATCCAAAGCTTGAATGATAATGAAAATTGCATTCTAGGCTAAAAAAAAAAAAAAAAAAAAAAAAAAAAAAAAAGAAAAAAAAAAAAAATCACAAACATATAAATTCATAACAAACGTCTCCACAAAAGTTTTTAGTGCTTAGTCCGTCTTAGGAAACTATATGACGCATTAATATTGTGTCTTTATCTGAAATACTGTTTTCCATTAGGAAATCTAATTTTACTAAGCAAAGAAAGAAGGCCAAACTAAACAAAGGTATAAACATGAGGAGAAATTTAGTATATACAGAGAGGGTGTCTGTAGATAAGCCTTTGCAGAGGTAACCACTTAAGTCAAAAGTGAAATGCAGTGGGGAATTGCAATATGCTTATTCCATAACAAGTAATATGATCTGTTGAATGAGTTACAAGCTAATAGCGCTGCTTTAATTCATTATTAAGCTAGAAAAGCAAATGTTACACATTACTGAAGGAGCTAAGAATGAAAAGGTCATATAGTTGCATTTAAATGTGCAACTTTTTGGTGTTCTTTCACATACTTTAATTTTAAGAATTATGAGATCATAAATTCATAATTAAATGACTGTTAGGGTACAGCAATGTACCACAACAGATTTTTAAAACTTGAAGGATAAATGCATACCAGAATATTCTGCCGCCAAAACAGAAACTTCCACACACCCCCTGAAAATTGGTAATGAAAGTCTCTCCTAAACAACCGGCTGCAATAGGAACAGTTTCCACTTTCAGCTGACCAATGGCACTACATGAATTACAAAATGTGAATACAGACTTACTGGTCCACAGAACAATTTTGGTATAGCTACTGGAACTACTAACCACCAAGTACAGGACCTTCCATAGCTGTCTAACATAATTCAGCAGCAAATAAATATCAAAGACAGAGAAGAGCTGGAAAATCAGTTAAAAAACTGCAAAAAACACCCCAAAACCCCACATGAATATCTGGCCATCCATCACCTCTCTATCCACTGTTTTATACTTGCATCCCCGAATGTTTAGTATCTTGCTGTACTATTCATTATTTGTTTTTCAGCTGAAATGGCTGAGTTTGACCGAGAGCAAGGAAATTTTCCTGGAAAAGTTAATATAACAGAAGGACGAAGTGGTAGAGAGAAATGTGCAGGAACTTCAGAAACAGAGTTTAATAGAGAGGGAGATACGTATGACATGGAGATGCAGGAGCAGGAGATGCAGGACCACAAGATTTCTCAGAGATGTTTGCTTTTGAGAATGTACCATTGTTCTGAAGATCTCAGCTCTTTCATCTTTGAAACTGAACACTTGTTATATCTTTACCCTTAGAACTCTTGTTGTCTTCTTCTGAACAGGTATGTTAACATTGCCATCACCAATGGCATGATATATATGATACACACGACATGATCTGATAGATAAATGAGATAAATCACATCAGTAAGTGATGAACACGTAAAAAAGGGTAATGGTCAGTCATTCTGTAATCCGTAAGGGTACACATCTCATCTTTCTTACACTAATTCTTACTGGAAAAAATATTTCACTCCATTATATGACTAATTTTTCCTCAATAGATAGCGGAATATATCTGCAGTGGAGAAAATACAGCATAGCCACCACATAAAAAACAGTCCTTAGTTCAATTAATAATGCATACTACTAGCCTTACAGTCAAGAGTTCAGCAAGAGAAAGAACACAAAGAGATCTATTTGTCTCCTCTGAAATCTTTGTTGAAATGACAGAAAAGCATTATGATGTCTCCTGCTTAACACTATAACATAAACATTTCTGCAGTTTCTTTAAAGTACATAGTATTTTAAAAATGCAAAGTTTGTACAGCTGTGCTTTCTAGGAAGTTTCAAGGTACTTTAAAACTGTGTTTTAAAAGCAGCAGTTCTTGCTAATTCACCATCCATGTTTCACAAGTTCTCTCCAACAAGCATAAAAGCACAAACGTACACATCTCCAAGCAATTAAAACAATTTCTTTATCTTTCAAACAAAGTACCTTGCTTTAAAAGCATTAATTAATAAAAGCCTTCCCGTTTCCCTGCCAAAATAAGATAGGTTTTTGTTGGGGCTCGGGGGTGTGGGTTTTCGTTTGGTTGGTTGGTTGCGTGGTGTTTGTTTTTTTTTTTAAATAAGCTCTCTCTGGTGTCTTCCTCCCCAGGTCAGTGATTCATGTGCTGTGCTAAGATTTTTTTCATTTAACACTTCACACTGAAGTATCACTTGTTCAATAAATTTACTGGTCACTTTACAAGAAAAATATCATCATCATGCAACCAGAAATTCTGTGTACCCAGTCACAGTGAAATTATCATATGGTACATGTGTTGCACAAGGTGTTACTTCACACAGGAAAGCAAGAAGGAAGAAAAGGATAGGAAGAACAGACTGATTAGAAGAAGGTAAGGAGCCATCAAATCCTACAAGACTCAGACTCCTTCAGCAACAAAAACTACCACTCTCCGCTCTCCCATCTACTCCTTTCTTAAAAGAGTCAGACTTCTACCTGATGAATTCCTACCACTGATATCCCTTGAACGCCAGAGAGAAGAAAAAAAGAAAAAAAAAAGAAAAAAAAAGATAATACTGTCTGAATGAAATATGAAACAAATTTAAATGGTACATGGCATGAGTTTTATGTGGCTTCTTCCAAGTTAGACACCCATTGTATCATCATAGCTATTACAGGAGTCAAACCTGATGAGCTGGGTGGCCCCTACCAATCCCACGTCACCCTAATTTCTTGGACAAATTACAGGGAGTGAAAGAAATTTTCCCTTGCCTATCAAATCAAAATACACTGTCATTATACAACTGACCATTTTAAAGGTAGCTTTAAGAATGTCTCTCTGTCCTCCACCTCTGCTGAGGCATCCTAAACTTCAAGCATGAAATTTAGTTGTATACTGCATAATAAGGATTTTCCAAACATCCGTGAGGCATAGGGAAAGGACTGTGAATGATGACAGCAGCCTGGAAGGACTATGTAATGCAAAAGGCTATGGGGAACACTGCCGTACCAGGGATTAGGGTATGTCTGGAAAAGCACAGGATGCTGTGGGGCTGTGGTGCATGCTACAGGACAACAACAATAAATTCAGTATTTCTATCTTGCATGCTAAAAATGCATGAAAATCACAATCACACACCACCACCACCACCACCACCCCCCCGAAAAGAAAACATTTTCGACCTTTCATTTAAATGGACTGAATTACAAAACTAAACAAATACAGGTGGAATAAATTAAATCACTAACATGTATTTGCAGGTGTAGATGTTGACAGTTTTAGACATTCTCTCTCTTCCAGCATGGGATGATTTTTGCTGGAGAGGTGAAAGGCTTTACCCAGGCAGCAATATTCTAGAGCACCATTTAAACTAGAATGTGCGGTCCATAGTATCTATGTACTGACTGTTGGAGAATACAAGCTTATATCACCACCTTGAGGTTGTATTTACACTTTTTTTCCACAGTTGAAAGGGCTTAACTTTGCAGGAAGAGAAATTAAAGATAAAATTAAGAAAAGATTCGGTTCCTTCCTAGTGACCTGAAAAGTGCTATGACTCTTCACACTAAGAAGTTCACCCAGCATCGCCTGAATAGAGATTTACATGCCTAACTTCCAACCAAAGTATCTCATTTAAACTCCAAAAGAAGTTCTGTTTCTTCTATGGATTTAAGGAAAAAAAAAATCTGAACTAAAAATAAAAATCTAAACTCTTAGAATACAGAATATTTTAAACATTCAAAACAAACCCATAGCAGAAAAAAAGTGTGAAACAGCATCTGGAATAAAGAACCTCTCTGCAAAACTAAATGACTATTTCTTTGGAAATGCTTGAAAGACAAGAGTTTCAAATATTGTTATGAAGTGAGCTTACACCTTCTAAACCAGCATCTAATGAAGAGCCTCAAATTGCCTCATCTTCACTGCCAAACAAGATGGATTTGGGGGCTTCCAGCATTGGGGGCATCCACTATGGATGCACATTTTCACTTTAATTAATTTTTATTTAGGTTGAGAAGTTAATAGGAAGGAAGCAGCATAATTTCAATGTTTTTCTCTCAAAGGTATTGAAACCCTTTGTCAGACAAAACTGCATGAGAATAAATTCTAAGTGTAGGCCATGACAAAACACACATTACCTAAGCCATATTCAACCGAAGTTTTTTCTGGCCAACTGGTACAGAGGAAAAACAAGGAGCTCCTTTCCAGAGGGCCCTGCCATGTCACCACAAACACACTTGCACAGGTCCATGTAAGCCTATTCAAAATGTCTCTACACACCCTCCAGCAGCTATCTGTTCTTCCTTGTGCCTGTACTGGACATCATAGCCCTTCAAATCATCAGCATGAGACTGACTGAAGATATCACATACACCTTCTACAGTGCTGATTCAGCAAACTTGCTGACTGCAAACGATTTTTTAAGTAAGACTTTATGCAAAGAGATAAACAAAATTTGCAGTATGTATTATGCAGGAACAAAACTGCTCTCCTAAACAGAGTCTAAGGTGTCTTCAAATGCACACACCAAGTTCTCGCAATTTCCTTTTTTGTTAAAGAATAACATCACAATTACTGGACATAATCCAGAGGCACCCAGGTTCAGTATGCTTCCTCTGCTCTATGCAGGGAAGAAACAATGCAAACTTCATCAAAACAGTGAAGCCACATATAAAAAGAATAGCGAGCTGAAAACTCTCTACAAAGGCTTGTCATAAAGAGGGAAGGGAAAGGAACGTGTAAGGCAAAAAAGAAATCAAATCCACTATTTTAAATTTTAACATCCCTACTTACTCCATCTAAAACAGGGGCTTTGGCTTAAACAGAGGAGATATTTGATTGGTGAACTACCTCAGTTTCTTAATTGTTTAACAAAATCTAATTGATAATTTGAAAGGACAGAGGCAACTGTAACCTTTTACAAATTATTTGGAAAAAAAAAAAAAACCACCCCAAAACTCAGAAATCCACTAGAATATTTTCCCACAATAAGCTGTAATTTGATGAAAACACTGATCACCAACAGTTTAGAACATATAGTTGCTCATTTTAACAGAGTATTGGTTATATTGGCAAATAACAAAACCAAATATCAAAACCACCATAGAAAAAGGCAAAGTTCTCTGCAACATGCATGAGATCTCAGGCTTTAATACACCAAAGATAAAAGAAATTGAGAACACGCTGTGAAACATATGCAAAATTCTAGTACCAGAAACACTGGTAAAAATAAAGAATCTCGCTGAAGTGTCTGACTAATGATATTGACTCAGTTACAGTAATGTGCCTTTCAAAAAGAAAGATCTCAGAACTTATTTAATTTCACGAATTACAATACAAAATTATTTTGTCTCATGCTTCATGTCAGCTTTTATGTAATGTATATACAATTTCTAACTGCAAATAAGCGAACCTTCTCAAGTAATTTGGATTGCACATACAAGGCATTTACATGTTTCAGAGTAATATTACTATCCTTCCGAACACTGAAACAGAATTAGTAACAGTCATGAACAGCCAGAATCTCAGTGTAAGGTTTCTTCTGAGACGCTGAATGTTTTATCATAGCTTTTCTGTATTCTAAAATCTTGTCTTTGAAAATCTCTATGAAATGGACCATAGATCCTTCAATTTTTTATTATCTACTTGACTTCAATTTCCCACCAAAGCATGAATTGATTCAGTATCTCACCTGATAAAGAATGTCTTATAAGAGAGAAATTAAGTGTGTCCTCAGGTTGGATGCCGACTGACTTATAGTAAGCTTCATTCTACATCTTTCAAGTATCAATTATCCACAGACTAACAAAATACTAAATTCTTCCATCTTCTGAAGAGATAATCCCCAGGAATCTTGTTTTAATAAATTCCCATCCTAAAAATCACAGCATTGGCTTTTTCTCTGGGTATGGGTAAAGCTGTTACATATAATTTAAATGGATAAATTCCGATAACCACTTATGATAGCATTGAGAGAAAAAAAAAGTAAGAAAAGTCTGTATGTATTAAGCAGTCAAGATAAAAACTATGCCTGATCCTCCAACACTAATTTTACACACTTCTTGCTCAGTTCAGTTGGGAGTTCTACCTCAGAAAACTAAACAAATACTGCCTCCTCTTGCAAAACTGAAGCATGTGATAGTTCTGTTATAGTATATAGTTTTGTTATGTTATATAGTATAGTTTTGTTATATAGTATATAGTTTTGTTATGTTTTATAGTATAGTTTTGTTATTTTTTTGTTTGGTTGGTTTGGGGTTTTTTTTTAATCTAACTACTCAGTAATCCAAGATTCAGTTTTAGGTGGCAGCTACAGAGTTTCTGGATGCAAAGAACTACACTGTTAACTACGGAACTCCTGCTTTGTACTACCTGTACAGATACTGAGATACATTACCATTTCCTTTTAGCTGTGGACACAACTGACTATTTCACAAATTATTTTGTATTTTTGACATTGTTCAGCAATATCCTGCCCAATTTATAAGAAACTACAGAACTGACAAGTAAGCAGCACTGATAATTTGATGTTTTCCTTTTTAGTCAGACTACTGAGGCCTGAACAAAAAAACAGTCGAACTTTTAGACCCTATAATACTGGTTTTCTCATTTGTCCCTCTTAGCTCCTGCAGCTGTTGCAGCAACTTCTAAAGGTCTGTCCTTCATCTCAATCTGTGTGGACTGAATTTTGTTTCCATGTAGAATCTCCCTCAAGAAATAACTCAGTCAATTGTTACCTTGAGAATGTGCGGTTTAGTTTGCACACTCTTCTTTCCTTTTAAAACATTTTAGTTACTTTAAATGAATTTCAAGTAAACCAGTAACATAATATTTAAAAACAGTAACTAATGTAACATTTAAAAACAATAATTCACGTAAACTAGATGTAATCTTCTCAACACCTAAACTTATATGTACTACATGCAAAAGGTATACCTTCATAGGTTATGACAGTCTATGTTTTTCATTGTGATCATTTTAAAAATAAAACTTTGAGTTTGCTTGCCTACTATTTTAAGACCATAGCACGTAGGCTACATATTTTACACATATTGAAGTTTACACTAATGCTAAGTCACACAGTTCTAGCTGCCTAATCACAAGTCAAAACTAAAGAAAATAATGCAGCTCAAAATTTTAGAAGCTGGGAGGAATTTATGGTGGAAAAAAATGAAGACTAAACTTCCATACTTGGACTATGAAATTGAAAGTCATTGGCAATAAAAACCCTCAGTGGATATCCCAGAAATATTAAAAACTAACAAAAATTATAGATATGACAAAAACAGGTCATAATATCAGTAAAACATAAAACCTCCACAAATTAACATGATCCAGAAATGTATTTTAAAAAATAAATATGGCAACACTGTTGAAATTTAAATACTCCAAAGTAACTAAAGGACGATTTCAAGAATATAGTGTAGCATTATCATGCTGGAATGGAAACACAATGCTACATTTCCAGTTCTACCTTAAGTGACAGCTAAATCACATTTAAGTCACTGATGGCAGAGGTGATAATGGCAGTGATGAGTATCTACCAATGATTCTTGAAGATTTTGGATGTGAGGGGAGCCACTGTTGAAGAATCCACAGTTTTTTAAGTCATCTGCTCCTCCTCAGATATTGTACTTCCCGATTACACAGGCAACACATACCTCAATCTTCACCTTACAAATGCCACAGAATTCATTCTTGCTCAAGCTGCATGCTGGGAAGTATTTGCAACGTTATGAGAACCTAAAACACTTGATTTTTGCAACATACACTACACAAAGAGTAGGAGAGAGAGACAGGCAAGTCAAGGCAGTTTACCCTATAAGCTATCCTTTGCTACCCATGAAAACTTCCACAGATGTAAAGAATGGAATTTTTATTGAAGAAAATTAAAAAAAAAAAAAAAAAACCAAAAAAAAAAAAAAAAAAATTACCAAGTCAAGCAGAACTCTGTATGTAAAAAAGTAACCAGAATAATGGAAATTGACGTTTTCATAATTTGGGCCAGAAATGTTTCTCCATTATGAACTCAATTTTATTACAGACTAGAAAGGATTTTCTAGGTTTTAGAAAGAGAGCATATGAGAATTTAAAAACTGTATTTCAGCTCTGCAAAACTGCTTTCAAGCTGCAGGGGTGAAGAATTCTTTAATTCTTTTGGTTTTTAAGTGTACCTCCTGGTAACAAAGTAGCCTAAACCCGCCGGTTTGGCCTCTCAAAGTGGTGTCTCAGTACTGCCAGAATAGTTTAAAACAACTAACATTTAAATCCATAATCTGAGAATTCTGGCACACTTCACAGTCCAAATATTTTGCTGGGGATGGAAAGAAGTAAGGCATTATCATCAGAACCTCTAGATATGGCCCATAAACACTTTCTCTGTTTTTCTCCCTATCTCCATACAGGGAGATAGAAAGAGCAAAACAATCTGTTGCACATGCAGCAGAACCAAGGAGAACTTGTTTCGTGCAGTTTTGTATCCTGCATTCACATGAACTTGAACTTTACGTTCTAATCCTTATTCATCACGTTATAGATATACCATATGTATCAACACACAACATATTTCTCCTAATTCAGTGCTACCTGGATGCTGGTCAATGCTACAAAGTGAAGTTATGACCAATTTTATTCTGAGATGAGGTGGCAGGGAAGGACTAATTCCAGTTTATACCACATTCAGCCAAGACAGTCTCCATGAAGCCTGCAGTAACAAATTTTCTTAAAACTTGCACCCCTCTTCCAGATACAGCTGATACTGGCAGGGAAAGTTCAGAATGTGGCACAACTTTCTTTCTGTAAGAAATCAAGCTGAGGAATTGCACAGCACTCACAATCTTAAAACACATTTATCGATAGGGAAATACTACAGAAAGTGACACACGATAGCCAGCAAGCTGAACATACCAGCAATTTAACTCAGAGTTAGAGGTAACTTATCAAATCCCCAATTCAAAAGAACAGGGCTCATGATGAAGTACTGTTGCAACTTAGCAAGTCATGAAATGACGGGTGGTATAACCAACAGCAACCCAGAATATTAAAGTAATATGATGAAAGCCTCATTCAACCTGTATTCATTTGTAGCTTTACTTCACTGATACTTGCATGAACTTCTAAATTTTGCAAACCTAGAAATTTTGTCTAGTTTCACATGAATTTTATAAACTTCAAGTTCTTTAAATATTTACCTTTCTGTAACTGCCAAACTTAAAGTTTTTCTGCCGAAGCAGTTTCAAGTAATTTGCAGCTAATCAAACAACTTTTGGGGAAAAAACCACAATAGAATCAGTACTTTGAAAGTTTTCATGCTCTGTCTACTGCCAGGGATGGAAATTTTGTACTGCTGACTGCAAGTGGTTCAGATAAAATAAGTAATGCTATCTGAAACTTTAATATTAACACCAAGCAAAGAATAATGATACAGCCAAGTATCATGATGCTATTCACTCTGTTTACTAAGTTGTTGGAATACAGGAATTGGAGAAGCCTCTTCCACTCCTCAGCTGCAGAGCTCTGACCTTGCTGGTGATGTATCTTCCCTTCTTTTCTCAAGTCCTTTGCCTATGCTATAGGACATAGAATCATAGAACAGTTTGGGTGGGAAGAGACCTCTAAAGGCCATTCAGTGCAGCCCCAAGATACACACGAAACAAAACACAAAACTCCTCAGCCTCCGTCACGCCCTCCACACACACTTCTAAAACCTACCAAATGTGGCCATTCACAAAAACATTCACAAATGTCCCCTCTGAAAAGACTTGAAGACAGAGTAAAACTACTTTGGACTAGAAATTAAAGTGTCAAGCCTTTTCCTTTGAAACAAAGAAATGCACCTTAGCAACAGAAAGAGTTTTGGTAAAAAGAATAAGTAACACAATAGCAATAGCAAGCTTTCCACAACACGGTCTTAACTATGTTTTTGTGAATCACACCGCACAACGCCATTCCCATATCTTGAACAAGTAGCTCCTATAGCAGTATGACTGCAAATCAGCAACACTGTTTACTGTATTCCTTCTAAAGAAAAGGGAACATGCAAAGCAAGTAGGTTTGTTTTTTCAAGTGTCCACCTACAAACACAGCATCAAATCAGGTTATTCATTTCAAACCCAGCACTTTTTTAGGTTCTGCATTATACTTGCACAAATCCTTCAATGAAAACAGTCCAACACTATATTAATATATATTTCATTTCCGCCTTAAGATACCCAGAAACTTTAATCGTGTTAGCACCAATGGATTTACATATGAATAGTAAACTCCAGCTGAGCAAAGTGAGGGGGATAAATTCATCTCAACTTCCAGTAGTAGCATTGACTCTAAATTCCCAAAAGAAAAAAAAAAAAGGGGGGGGGGAACAGAATCTCTAACCATTATTGTAAAAATATAACATTCAGAATACACTTTAAAAAGCCATCTGAATAAATCAGATACAAAGCTACTTCTCAAAGAGAGGTACAGTCTACAATGACCAGGAGTTGAAGGTTTAACAGGAATTCCATGACATTGAATATTGCTAAATATAGTAGTCCTGCAATGTAATTTTCAGCTTCTTGTAACTTTTGTTATTTACAGATTTTATCTTTTCATATTAAACAAATCAGAAATTATTAAACAATTTATCACACTGCTTGCTTAAGAAATAAGCATTTCCCTGATCATGCAGTCCAGACACTTATTGCTTATATCACATTTAACTTCAAGCATTTAAGTAATTTCATCAACTTTTCTTCCTTAACTAGTTAAACTACTGGTAAACTACTAGTTTAACTAGTAGATAAACATTTTGCCTTCATCATTCTTACTGGAAGGTAATTCCAGCATCTCATTCTTTTGCACTTCAGAGCTTTATATCAATTTCCAAACTAGAATTATTCAGAGTCATCTTATATTCCCTCTTTCTTACATCTTCCTTGCCTGTAGTTCCTCTCCTTTCCAGATGTGAACCCTTCCAGAAAATTTGTACCATCCCTCAGCAACATCCCAAAGATGGAGCTGTAGAACACAAGTAGTTTACAGATTTGGCAAATTTAACAGCAGGAGCATCACTTCCAAAAAAAGCATGGTCACAAGTTCAGAAATGGAACAAGAGCGAAGAAAAGCTTGGGAACTGTTGCATGAATAGGTGAAATATTAAGATTATCACTCAGTAAACACTCTGAGCTAGTTGGGCATGAGCCAGCTGTAGCCCAGAAGCCACGTAAACAAATTAGTTCAGACTGCTGCACTGTAAGTTATGCTGAGAGTCTCATCTTACAAAATAAGTTTTCACATAAATAAATTTTCCCAATCTTCTTACTAACCTCTACATTTGATACCATCCAAGTATTTTTTTCCTGAGCACAAAGGAACCATGCACCAATGCAATCTCAATACATATACTCTGATATTTTAATATCTCTACACAGACATACCTCTCCTGACAGATTCAAAAACTGCATATGCTTTTTAACAGGCTCATTTTACTGATGAATGACTAGGTATTTTGTAATAATATTAACATACACGGATCTTACACTTCCTCTGTCATACCCAGCTGAAAAGGTATCTGCTTACAGCAGGAATTCTAGTGATGAATCTCTAAACATTTGGCACCTAAATTTCATCCTACTTCTGTTTCTGCAGTTCTCAAGGTCATAGAAATTTTCCTGACAAGTATTCCCATCCTTCCGTGTACTGACAATAGCTAGCAACTTTAAATCTACAAGTGATACTATTAATTTTTTTTATTCATGGTTTTTTACCAAATCCGCTATTTTAAGTAGATCCATCTCCAGAACTTGTATTTACTACTAACAATCTTTTAATGTTCAACACTGCTTTACAATAAAAGTGCATTCCTTCTTGCACTTACCTACAAAATGAGGTCCTGTAACACACACATATATACATAAAGCATATAACTTTTCAGTAGCTACAAGAATAAAACATGTTCTTTAGAAAAGATCAAATTATATTCCTTATATATAATTACTGTGAAAAAACACTGAGTTAAAGCTATACAACAACTTCTGTAAACAAAAAACGTCCATCCATAGGAAGAGGAGACAAACAATAAAAATATTAGGAAGAAACTGAACTTGTAATTATGACTGTTTTAAGTAACACCCTGTAGGAAACACTTCTATGCAAAATACTTTAGTACAACTATTCCTACAGTTTCTTTCATCATTTAAACATAGAATTTCACAAACTGGATACGCAGATGCAGTAAATTAGATATAGACACTTGAAAATAAATTTTAAAAGCTACCTTTTAGATAAACATTTTAATCTAACTGAAATATTTAATTTCATCAAATCCATGACTGGTACCATGTCAGTCTGACAGGAGAGTAACTTCCAAGTATTGTGCTTAAAAGAAACTTCACATTCATGGTTGGATTATATTGAATATGTCATCCAAGTAAGATTTAACTAGTCCAGTATTTTAGCAACGCTGTCCCTCAACTCCTGTTGCTACAAGTATAGATAACTATTCTAAACAAGTTGCCACAAAATCATAGATCTATTTAGGCTTAGAGAGACCTCTGGACCAACCCTCTGCTCAAAGTAGGAGCAACTTCAAAGTTACGTCAAGCTACTAAGGACCTTCCCAGTCAAGTTCTGAATACTTTCAAGGATGAAGATTCACTGTGAATTTTTCCCCACTAAATCCAAACAGGAATTTTCCTTATTGCAACAGCAACTGTTGCTTTTTTGGTTGTGCACCTCAGAGGAGCTTGTCTTGTCCTCTATATAAATGCTCATTAGCTAGTTAAAGCCAGCATCTCAATCCCTCTTAGCTTTCTTTTCACCAGAGTAAACAGATACAGTTATTTCAGGTTCTGCTTCTGTACTTCATACTCCAATCCCCTCAGTGGCCCTCTGTCATACCCACTCCAGTTCTTCAGTATCTTTTTTTTAACTGATCATGTTGTTTACATTCTGGTTTCAGACTGGTTTTTTTTGTCACGGCCCACAGCATAATTTGTTTTTACAACTGTCTTCAGGGCATTTTGAGTCCACCTTTTCACCTTGTATCTTCAAACAGCTTCCATCTCTACCCCACAATGTTACAGCTGTAAGACTGCTTCGTTTTTTCCCACTCTATGTTACATATCACTTACACATGTTGTCTCACATCACGCTTCATTCCACCTCCTCCACACTGCCAATAAGGCCAGCTCCCTCTACCATTTGCCCCTTTCACACTAACAGCCAAATGCTTTGCTCTGACTTCTGTATACAAAGTACATTTCCTAGATTCACCACGTCCTTTGCATTCTTCACCCTGAAATCTCTTTTGAACAATATTCTCCTTGAAAATCCTGGAACACTTGCTGATTATCATACACAAGGTACAACTCATACACCCTATTTATATATACTTGTAAACATAACTGTATTTACCTACTTTATGTAGCCACAAATTACCCCATCTTTCCTGAGACTGAAAGGTTACTGCAACTTTTAGTTTGGAAGGCAGTCACACTGAAGTCATGAGCTAGTCTTTCACCACTTTTGAAAACTACTTATTTCAGGAATGGATTTTATTATTTTCCTGATGAATCGCTGAATGAGTTTTAACTTAGTTTAGTACAAGAACTGTGATCATCAAGATTTCCTCTATCCATATACCATCAATACTCTGGCTTAGGGCTCTTCTCAGGCTACAGTGCATCAGCTGAGCTATGGTAACTGCATGTGACTCCCTGCAGCTTTGCAACTGTTATATAGTAAAAGTACAAATAAGCCTCTGTCAATATATGAAAACATTATACTATGATATTTTGACAATGAAAGTTTAGCCCTACAAAACCTATGCTTTATATATCAGGAAGCTTTCTGTTTCATTTATTTTTGCATTAGCGTGGTAATTTTGTGTTTCATATTGTAAGTTTGGATTAAAGACACAGAAGCAGGAGTCTGAATCACCCCACCGTTATTCATATATTTTTAATTTGGACCATTCATAATATAAATTAAACAGCTTACTGTATTCTGTACATAAACAGAAAAACAAGCAAGAAGCAGCATTATCAGTTGACAAAAGTTAGTCCCATGACTTTCTCTAAATTAATGCATCAGGAAACAGGAATACTAATTAATATACAAAGCAATAAACGCAGGTCAACCTGAGAATCAGAGACATTCTGATTGTAGTGAGTGAAAGTAGTAGCGCTAAAGGTGCTGACATAAAGCGCAGGATAAAGTTCCATGTAACAGCTGAACTGTTTCAGTGGCTTACTGTCCCTGAAAGCGACTCTCACAGCACTGCCTCTGATTCATTATTCATTTTGACGAGAAAGGACAATACAGTACACAAGTAGGAGGCTAAGAATGAGATGACCTAATCTTACTCTGAAAGGCAGTACTCAAGAAATCTATATTTTTAATTTCTAATGCAATTAAGAGCTGGATTGAGTAAAAGGAGCAAGGCACTAATCGTTTCTTTATCTCCCTTTGCCTCCTTCTGTGTATTATCAACTGCTAAAACAAAACCAAATATGCCTCCTTCCCTACCGCTGTTGCTACCAACAACTCTTCAAAAATATTATTTCACAAAAATCTTTCCTTAAATTCAATTATTCTATTTCCTACTGCTTCCCTTCTCTCTCAGTTCTATTCATTAGCCAGGTTTCCCTCCACGCTGTTGCCACTCCTTCAGACAAGGATCAAGAGAAACTATGACTACAGAAACACCAAGAAAAACTAGGATTAATTCTGCTCCCTTTGCTCCCTCAGGAGAGAAGACCAACACTGTAGTGTACTCAATATAAGTATTAGTAGAAACAATGGTAAGAAAGTGATGTAATCCTCGAGAGCACAGATGTACTGTATTCTTCTTCCAGTCTGCCAATATTTCCAAATTCTTAAATATTATACGGCAATAATTTAAACCTGAGATGTGTATCTGACATATATGCGGGCAAAAAGCTACAAGAAAAAAGGAAAAAAAAAAAAACCAAACAAAAACCAAACAGAAAGAGGTCACAGGAACTTGATCACCAATGATGAAAATTACTAATGAAAGGCTTCTCATCTCCAAGTACTACAGAGACTTGGTGATCTAAAGCATGTAATTTTTTGGTTCACCTGTCACTACCATCTTATCAAGAGTTGGTCTATATGGGGAAACTCATGACTTCAAACACTCACATCCCATTGTTCAGTCCACTGAAACACCCTACTTAGTCCCACACACCTGACAAACGCCTTCAGCTATTCTAGTACAAACGTAGCATTTTCTGTACCTCTGGCAGGATAACCATATAATGATAAGCATCAGTATGTCAAAAATCATGTGCAAGAACAATATGAAATAAACTGGACTTAAAATAACACCATACACTATATCCACATCAAAATAAAGACATACAATCACTGTAACATCCACTATTCAAATAGACTTAGGTCACTGAAGAATTTCTATCATGCTGTTCTGCAGAATCCACAAAACTTCCACTGTTCTGCAGCAGGGCAGCACAACAACACTGGCAAGCTCTGGCCATTTTCACTGCTACTACTGTATAGAAAAACACCTAAGACTTAACCAAGTTACTACAACTGCAGACTGAGAAGTCAGCAAAATTATCACAACTTCTGTTTTTACACTTTACAAAAATTACCCATGGTGATCCCCAGAGAACCAAACAAACTCAAACTCCTCCTGATATTTCACTTGCCAACAAACCCGTAGCAGCTCATTGCAAGGAGGTTTTGGTCTACTGAATAGACTCACTGAAAACAACTCACAGCTGAGGTCTGAAGCATCTGTATAATATGTAGATAGTTAACCCATTCCATAACATTGCGTAGACAGCACTTGCGAAGATATAGCATACTTTGAATTTAATCCTCACTGTCCACTGAAAATGGCTCAATTGGTACAGATTCCTATTTCAGATATTAAGGACAAACTCTTCTCTAACTTGAATTCTATTCAGTAGACAGCCTGATTTCCAACTCCAAATTATGCATACATGCAGTAACATCTTCTGGGTGAAACTTCACAAATATTTTGGCAACACCTCCAACACTTTCAGATAATCCTCTTCAAAAAGCTTATGACCCAAGATGATTTATGATTCACAAATAACAGCACTAGTAAATACTAGAAATTAAGTAGCACTTTTATGAAGAGTCAAGTAATATTTGTCAGAAATACTTATGGGTCCTGTAGACTGTCAGACTGACACTGGCCTGTCAAGGAGCAGAAACACACCACAAAATTAAACATACGATCAAATTTACTGAGAACAAGCACTTTCAAAGTCCGTAACTTCTCATACAGGTTGATTTTGTGGCTTTTCTTCCCCTTGATTACAAAGGGCTAATTTTGAACACAACATGTGCAATCTGAAGGCTGTAATATCAAAATATGAAAAATTTTGGAGTTGGAAGTCAGGCTGTTCACTGAACAAAGCAGGGAGGAAAGCCAAAGAAAAGAGTTGGCCTCAATTTGATGCAGTTGGAAATCAGGCTGTCTACTGAATAGAATTCTAATACTATACTTTGTGCTAATGCAGACATTCAGGGTATTTCTGTTCTACTGTTAAGATGACATATCATAGGGAAAAGAGAGGTCATTTAAAAAAAAAAAAGTGACCACCAGTGTACCACTGGTATTTCATCACTCTTGTATGATGGGGGAAGGACACTTCAGCCTTCTGTATGATATGGAAGCTGCTGAGGTATTAACTGACCTGTAGAAACTTGCTTAGGTCACTGAAGGTTTTGCAATACCTGTGCAACAGAATGGTTTCTGCAGTTCCTTGGTCACATGGAGATGTTTGCAGAAGTAAACTTGAAAAGCATTTAACAAACGAAGATAGTAGAAATTGGAGAAGCATAAGAACTGGCTCGGAAGTACACTGCTTTAAGAATTGCTTCCAGTATTTCACTGTTACTGAATGCACTTCAAATTTT
Source organism: Limosa lapponica baueri (assembly GCA_002844005.1). Lineage (NCBI taxonomy): Eukaryota > Metazoa > Chordata > Aves > Charadriiformes > Scolopacidae > Limosa > Limosa lapponica. Next base: position 107,231 of record KZ506243.1, read on the forward strand.
TAACACTATGACATGGATTGAGAGCAGCCCTGAGGAAAAGGACACGGGGATGTTGGTGGATGGGAAACTCAACATGAGCCAACAATGTGCACTCACAGCCCAGAAAGCCAACCACATCCTGGGCTGCATCAAAAGAAGCGTGGCCAGCAGGTCAAGGGAGGTGATTCTACCCCTCTACTCTGCTATGGTGAGACCCCACCTGGAGTCCAACATCCAGTTCTGGAGTCCTCAGCATAGGAAGGCCAAGGACCTGTTGAAGGAGGTCCACAGGAAGGGCCATGAAGATGATCAGGTAGCTGGAGCACCACTCCCATGAAGACAGGCTGAGAGAGTTGGGGTTGTTCAGCCTGAAGAGAAGGCTCCAGGGAGAACTTACAGCAGCATTCCAGTACAGGAGAGATGGGGGAGAGGAAGGGGGGAACCTCTTTATGAAGAACAGTAGCAATAGGACGAGGGGTAACAGTTTTAAACTGAAAGAAGTTAGATTTATATTAGATATTAGGAAGAAATTCTTTACTGTGAGGGTGGCGAGACACTGGAGCCGGCTGCCCAGAGAAGTTGTGGCTGCCCCATCCCTGAAGGTGTTCAAGCCCAGGCTGGATGGGGCTTTGAGCAACCTGGTCTAGTGGGAGGTGTCCCTGCCCATGGCAGGGGGGTTGGAACTCAATGGTCTGTAAGGTACCTTCCAACCCAAACCATTCTATGATTCTATGGTTTTCAGGTGCAATAGTTTTCTCTATTGTTTTTTCTTTCCTGAACAGTAAGAATCTTAGGCCATGTCAGTTTTTATACTGGTCACAATCAGACACAGCTCCACTAGCAAGAGTTCAATTAAGAATAGATCCCATGTTACGTAATGCCCAACACAAAGGAAAACACCCTTCTTAGCCAAAAGCTTTTTTTTTTTTTCAGTTAATTGGTAAAGTTGTAACACTTGTTCATGGTTTTAATACCCCTGAAAAGCAATTTCATTGCCTAGGTTAGCTAAGAAAGATCTCCCTCACTTTTACCAAGATCAGCCTGCATGTCTGAGCACCTGGTGCTTCTGAGAAATTATAAGCAAGCATTAAAATTCAGTCTTTGGCTGTAGAAACTGAAAGAATCTCTAAGACTACCTCAATCAAGTATCACCAAGAGATTTGAGGATCAAGGTATAATTTGTCTAATGTATAACCTTACACAGAAATTGAGTGAGACCTACTAAGCAAATGGCAAATACAAATTTAAAATTAAAATATATGGTTATGGCAAAGCTCAACAGACTGTAAGGACACATTCTTCAAAAATACCAGTTTGTATGTCAATTCCCAAAACCAGTGCATTGCAATTCTAATGGTTAACTTAAAAAATTTTGCTATCTAGCTGTCGGGATTTCTGCCACAATGCAACCAAGATCTCTCAAGCAGTAGGGGGGAAAAAGGCATTCCTTAACAATTTAATATCAGTCACCCAATTTCAAGAGCCATAAGGCACAAGCAGTGTAAGCTCTGTGTGGTACCTGACTAGACAAAGGGTGCAGAAATGCCCTCTGCTGATAAGGTGCTGAAAGCTTTAAACAGTTGCAAAGATTTGCAGTTTTTCCTTTTATAATAACACCACTTTCTACATCGTCTTACCATGTTTTACCCACTTACTCTTCAAGCTAGGAACTTGAAAAGCTAAGGAATTATACTACACAGGTAACGAAGTACAGAGAAGAGTAACATGAGTACTGTTAATATTATGGTCTAGTCTCGTACTATCTGTCTCAGTGGTTTCATATATTCAGTTGGATAGACAAATCCTGATGAGAAAACAAAATAAAAAGTAATTCCCAACACACTGAGAACATGTCCTCCATAGCTTCAGAAAACAGACTGAAAAGCAACTGACCATACTGAAATAATGCAATATTCTGAAAGGCTATTTTTAGGAATCAAAAGGGACATTTTTTGTTAAGAGTCACTATTGGACTGTCTGCCAGTTGGGGTTTTTTTTCTGGGTGGTACTCAAATTGTTTTTCGAATTACACATTTGTCAGTTCTCTTCGCATTACATATAGACACACATTCAGACAGGTAACACAGGCAGGATTACTGCCATCAAATCCATCTTAAAACTTCTGGCCAGTAACACTTCCCCAGTAACAGTACCTAAAGTACAGTTATGTTTTAGTTTAGGCAAATTAAAATTGTAGTTACAGGTGTAGCTGGATGGGCAATATCAAAATGAGGTTCAAGTGATGAAACACTGTAAAAATAGAAAATTATTAGAGGATTTCAGATTCCATTTGTGTTTTTCTTAAACTTTTGCATATGATGATCTATTTGGCAACATGACCACACAAACCCCTCCATTTTCCGCCTCAAACACAAAAAAAGAAGGGGGAAATACATAATCCAGTATGGACTCTTCAGTCAATATGTAATGACTGCATGCAACAGCATTATCACAGATTTCTAATCTACTTCTTAGAGACTGTCCTTTTCACAGATGTACATTAAACTGCAGTGTTATGGAGGGTTCTTCCCACAAAAAGTAAATAAAACTTGATAGAGAGGTTTTATTTACCAATTTTGAATAAAAGCATTCTCCTTACTTTTCCAGTTCCAGGGAGTCAGAATATTATACCCCTATAAATCAACTATTTCTCAACGGTTCTGAATAAACTAGTTTCATTTTAATAACTTTCAAAACTCCTGCTCTATTGTGGAGAAAGTACTACTGTATAGGTAAACAAACCAACTAAACAAAGTAACTATTCAATAATTTAGGATATGGTGTGCAATGACTAAGCATGTTCACTCCTAATAAGCTCCCCCACTCTGAATACTAACTTAATTTCACACTATCTACAGAAGCTTGTTTCAATGGTCTTTATGCTCCCCTAGTACTATACTGTTAAACTTGTACAACTAAACTGCCAATTTTATAGTACAAGAAATTAGAAAATTCAGCTATAAAGTTATACTTCGTTGACTACCATGATTTCCCTAGCTGCCCTTGATATAATCACGGCATATACAGTATTTTTTTAAGCTTAAGGAAATTTAGATATAGCAGTCTTGAAGATGGGAAGCTCTACAAGAACATGACCACTGTCCTGCCATATGAACCTGACAAAAAGCATAGTAGATAGGGCTACGGGTGAGAGATGACAAACTGAACTATAGACACCTTAACTCTCTGCATCCTGTATTTTCTAAATTCGCATCTGGTAAAAAGAGAATTTTTGTTTGGCAGAAGAAATATCAAAAAAAGATACACATGAGAACCAGGACAACTGAACCTCCTCCAAAAGTCCTAGCTATCTCCTGCAACCTCTTAGTAAACCTGCCTATTTAGCAAAATTTAAAATAATCCATGAGATCAAAGCTGTCTAAGGCTCTCTGAAGTGGACTGTGATAGGATCTAGAAAGTAACAGGAAAAGCAAGAAGTACATGCAAAATCTGGAAGAGATCGTACAGCTACTATCTTATACATATACAAAAGAGAAATCATTTGATAGCCAGAAGTTTAAGAACATTACTCAGATTACATTACAGCATGCAAGACCCCTATAAATAAAGTATAGGGGAGAGACACGGGTAAAAATCCCACTTCTCTCACTATTAATGGCTAAAGACAAAGGATTTATGCAGAACCTCTCTCCCATACAGCTGTCCATTAAACTGAATGAGAAATTTTAAATTAGAATGTTTCACTGAAAACTGTCAATTGTCAAAGTGGACATAGCTCAGAAAATGCTTCAATTTAAATAGGCTTTGTTTTAAAATAACAGATATAAGGTGTTTCAGCTTTATACAACATTTCTAAAATAAAGCACTTCAGTTACATTCTAATTGTGAGTCTAGTACACTTCGATTTGATTTTTTCCCACAAATATCACTATGTTGTTTTCAAATGTCAATCTAAGCATTTTTACTAACATAACTTTTCCAGAAATTTGTTCAGAGATGACATAAATTGTTTTTATTTTGCTTTGGTGTAGAGCGTCACCAAAAACTGTACAACATACTATATAGAAAGTTAACACTTGTTCACACTATTGCTAAAACTAAATACAACTAAGCAAACCAGACAACATATCTAAACATATTCATATATGCTAAACCATATTTCCCCAAAAGCCAAGGAAATAAGAAGTGTGCTAGGAAAAAAAAAAAAAAGATACAAGCAGAGTTATCTGTTCTAGTAGTTCTAGTATTCTGAAATTTCTAAGTTGTTAACACCTTCCAATCAGCCAAAACATTTCTCAGGATCTAATTTAGTAACATACTTTGAAAGTCAGTATTCCTAAATCATTTATAAATACTTCTAATCAAAGACTAGCATACTGTAAAACAAGTGATGAAATTATTGCAAACCAACAAACATGCCATTTCAGAAAACCCTCAGAAATCAAGTTTTCTCTCACAAACCTACGCAACTCATCCAAGCTAAAGTAAATCTTTTCGCATTTTGCAAGGTGAGAAAGGGAGTAAAGCTTTTCCATCTTGTCCATATCACACACGTGCAAAGCTCTCATTTGTTAATCTGTTACAATGCACAAACCAGAGAAAGACAGCCTCATTCATACTCCACCCAACCAATCTTGTGTCAATGCTCCAAAGTAAAACGGCACAAGAAAGATACTTATTTCCTACTATCCCCAGAGTGGTCTTTCATTACGTGGCTTCTTCACTGGCTTACAAGAGTTACTGATTAAACAGCCAATGTCGAAACTGGGGGGAGTGTGGGAAGGGGGAGAGATGAACAAGCCTTTACTAATGAAAAAGGATTACACTTTTTTAAAAAGTAGGATGTTTAAACTAACATCAAAGAAACATAGAAAACTAAGTCTCAGTCTAAAAGCAGCTTGTTTTGGTTTAGTTAAACCTGTTTCCAACTTCAGTTACTGCAGTATTCACATGGCCTTTCCAGAAAGCATATTCTGTCACATATGCAAGCTCTCACTTAGAAAAGCAAGGAGATAAAGAGGTTGACAAATAAAAAACATGGCAAAAAAACTACATAGTAAAAGAAAAAAGTGTTCTTAAAATTATTTCTTCAAAGAAGTGACTAGTAAAATCTCAGAGGATAAATGCACAGCTACTACTTCTCTATTCATTAATATATGACAAATATTTTTTCATTATTTATGTAAGTCAATCATACCTTGCAATATAAGAATGTTGGTCATCCATGACTGAAACAAGCAAAAATTGCATTTTCCCATTCATGAACTTTATTTCTGTGAGTTGCAGGTATCTTTTGATTGATTAAATAAAAATTCACATGCATTCTATAAATAGATCTCTAAATTCTAAACTGATACGCTGAAATAAAAGAGCATGTCTTAGGCCATGGACACAGTTCCAAGTTACTGACTGAACTGCCAAGCTGACTATGTTATGGGCATATGGAGAAGGCCTAAGAACTGCTCCATAAAGGTTAGATTAGTCCTCCCAGGATCATGCCAAGACAATCCACACTGAAGCCTTCCATCCCTGCCTGTATGCAACCCACAGATGTTTTGCTTATCTTCTGTGTACTTTATTCTCCAGGCACTTCACTCCAAATGATGACCATCTCCTTTTCTTAAGGATCTGTGGAAGAGAGGGCTAATTACAGCCCTCAATTTCTCTGAGGCTTTAATACAAAGCTTTCTACTACACAATTCAAACAGTGCTATTGTGCAGGCTGTTGCTAAGGCAAAGGTGAACTGTAGCCCATATGCTACAGATATACGAACAACCACAACTGACCATACACATAAAACAAATTGATAAATAAACTGAAGACCAGATTACTCAGTCATGTTTAATCTTTTAATAGAATTTACATGACTGCATGGTGAGCACTTTATTTTCATAACTTGTTGAAGTGCAACCATTTCCAATGAAGTATTCCTTTTGCCTGCAATGGAATGGATTTTAAAATGCAGGTAAGTTATATTTGAAATGTCACAAAGAGTTTTACTTCTGTTGAAAAAACGTGAAAACCCCAATGAAATTGGATTATTATCACTGTATCTTTTAATTATTAAAAACTAAACATTTTAAAGTATCCTAAAATGAGTGTGCTATGTCACCCTATTATGAGAAAGGTATAGTTATAGCTGTTTGCCTACCATAATTCACTGACGAATGACAATAAGTAGGTACATAGTAAGATGTAAACCACAGCACTGCTATAAATACATATTTGTAGGGCAGTACCTTTGAGGGAAAACTAAAGCTAATCTTTGCAGTCTTCCCTGAGATGCACCTTTTAGAAAGGTAGCTCAATCTTTCCAGTGTGAAATATTAACATTATTTCACAAGTCACAGGCTCATTTTAGAGACGATTCTCAGTTCTCTCCAGCTTTGCTATTGTAGAAGGAATAGAATCAATTTGCCTTTTTTCCAAACTGGAAATTACTTTAGGAGACCCAGAGGCCACAAATCTTTATGGGAGTATTCTGGCAATACAGAAGCATTGAAAATGAAGCATGATAGCCTTCTAGTTTCATATATGCACCATTTGAACAGAAACCAGAAGCACTGAAATGGATTAGGCCTCAACTACCTTAAACTTGCATCAAGACTGACATACACTAAAGTAGCAATAAGGAGTAGCGAGTTCTCAGTCTTTCCTTTTCACATTGGATGCTGAGGCACTATACAGATAGGGACGCCGTCATTTGCTAGCTATTCATCCAGGCCGTCAAACTACTGAGTTTCTGTCCTGTTTTCCAGTAGTGTAATCACTAACTCACCATCAACCTCTGTGATAAAACATACAACTGAGAGGAGAGCAGCCAAGTAGCAGCAACAAGGAAAAGATCTGTTCCTGTGGCAACAGGCTATTTACCTAAAAAAAAAAAAAAAAAGAAAACTCTTCACCTTAAACTCACAGGGCATAATCCAGGGGCACATCTCAATTCATAATCCTTTTTTTCTCTTTAACAGTTGCCATGGGAGATCATAAATTAGAGCTTGCAGAACCACAAGTGGCCTTCCCAGGCCACATGTTTGACATTATTGTCTGCATGCTTTGGCACACATGATAATATTTATGCCTGAGACAAAAATTTATACTGACAGTAGTATTCTGTAAAGTACTAAACTGCTATCTCACATAATCCAATATTCATTTACATTTGTGTTTTTCAGGTTTTTATTACAAGGAACTTGAGCTCCCCCCACTGCTAATTATTCCTACTGTTTACTCACAGCAAACATCCTCTTCCAGATCTTCTAAGACACTGGCTTTAAGTAGGTATTTCTTATTTCTGAAAGATTTTTACGCAAATTTTCAAATATGTCTCTGTGCTCTTCAGTGGACAAGTGTCTGAGTTATTACCCAAGTGTATATATAAGCGTTTTACACTGGTGATTATAAAAAAAAAAAAAATCTTTCGAGTTATCTGTAGCTAATTAACATCTACATTAATATACCACTGATGAGTACGTTAGTAAGCTATATGAGTGTTGAATTTTTTAATCTATGTTCACAGTTCAGAAAGTTATTGTAAAGAAATCACAACAGGTGGGAGCCTACCACTATATCTTAGCAATTAGCACTCCAGGCCACAACTCACTTCCACCCCCTCCCCCAAAACACAAACATCTTTTACTTACAAAGACTCATAAAATGCTTAACAATGATTATGACAAAACCCAAATTAACCACAGAACAATACTAAATAACTGTAACAGAATCATTAAAGCTACTGTTGGTCTTAATGGGGTAAATCTAATCTACAAAATGATTATTATTTAAAGAAAAACAAAAACGCTTCTTGTGTGCACCAAGACTATTTACTACTATAATCACTGAGTTCACTTAATACATATTTTACTGTATTTGAATGCTTTAACTTTTAGACTATTTAAAGTCCAGCTGAAATTCCAACTTATTTCAGGAAGCAAATATGTTGATATCTATCAATTTCAACTAATTATACCTGTGTATAATTATACTGTGTAAACCCACTGAAAGCAATCCATTTGCAGAAGTGTAATTTTAAAGCATTATTTGACACACAACTCCATTAATGAACACGTATGTAACTTGATTTACAGACTATTTACTCATCATAATCATGCACATGAAACCACACTAAATTCTTTCTATCAAGGTTCTATCAATGTCAGTTTACTAATAAAACCTTTAAGTTCTGTACAGTAAATTTAATGTCTTTGGTAACTGATGCTACTTCCATAGGGTAACCTTTGTAACTAAAGTAGGTTTATCTTCTGATTTTTGTTTGGTTTTCATTACAAAATAGCATAAGCATGTAAGCTTCATCATCATAAAACTGATGAGGTTTTTCTGCTCTTGTTTAAAATAGTTACCTGCTTCTGCCTATAATAAGCTTTATGGTATCTTCTAAAAGGATTTCAAAATTAGCATATTTTACAATGAGATATTTCAGCCATTTTTACTATCCTTTCCAAAACATTTGTTCAAATTTACACCCGCATCAGTAATTAGGTGCTGGCAGGAGAACTTAAACAGTTCTGTTTCAAATACTACTCCTTCCCAAAATTCACATAGGGTTACATGGAGTGTCAGCCACATTTGGACAAGTTCATTAGCCCAGACTATCAAGTTACTGTGCATCAGCTGACTTTCAATAAATGTGCATATACATTTAGCCATGAAAAATGCAAACTAATTCAACCTCCCTTAGCCAGCAAAGAAACAGGGTTAAATTAAATCAAGTTACGTGTAATTGCCACAGGCTGCATATACACAATTGAACATTCACTGTAGCTGAGTATGCAGTTAACTTCCAATTACCAGGACTTAACAAGTTATGTTGAATCCTCAGAAGTCCATCTACAGAGCTTTTTATAAGACTTCATTGGCTAATTATTTATCAAGATGTGAGTAAGAATTTGCTTAATCCCATGATATTGTATGTTTGAGTCCAAAAAAAGGATTTGTCAGGAATAAACATAAACATTTACAGAAAAAGAGAGAACTCCTATTCTGAAATCTACTAATTTAATATAATCATTTAACATGGCACTAAATTAAATAAGCAGCTCTCATTAGTCTTGCTCCAGGTTCCAGGCTAAGATTACAGTGTGATGTGAAAAGGGAGAATGTTTACCTTCCAGTATTACGATGGCTTGCTCATGTAATGATATTTAGAGAATTACAGAAAAAACAGTTTTTAAACCATGCCATTTTTTATTGCAATTCCTCAAGCATTTTAATATTTTCCATGGTAAAAATAAATGGTCCATTTCTGTAAAGAACATGACTAACCTTTACATCATACTAGATAGAAAAAGAGGGAATTACTCCAGTGAGTAAATATGCAGAGCCATAACTCTAAATAATCTTTTATAATAGTGACCCTAGAGTGCACGGTGTGTTCCTACAACTCTCTAAGCCATTAGTCACTTAAATTATCACCAGGAAAGTTCAACTACAGCTTTGCTTCAGTGTATGTCAGAACTGCCACTATTTCTGCAGAACTAAGCAGCTCAACACCTGTTTTACACCTAAGCCTGGGCAAGATCTTCAGAGTAGGAAAGTCCAGTCATACACATGCTTTGAGCATGCCTAACACACCAAACTGACCACTTCACACTGTGTACTAGCCACCACCTCCATCCCTTCACTAAAAACCTCAACACAACAGAGGAAAAACACTTGCTAAGGATATCAGGCACACATATTCTAAAATCCTCCTCAGTAGAAGGAGGTTCAAAGATGCATTTGTCACTATCCATTAGAGTCTTCGACTGGCTCTAAGATTTTATGGGGTAGCGAGCGTTCCCGTCTCTTCTTGTCAAATGAGTACTACATCACAGTGCAAAGAAAATTAATTAGAACAGGCAAAAAGCCTGAAAGAGAGAATATGATTATCAAATAAATTGATTTAAACTCTCTTTCAGGAGGTAAAATTCTCTCCAATATTTTCTATTGACTAACCAATATGGATCCCTTACTCAGCACCATGGGAACTGTGAGTTCATTCTGCATGCTCACACATCTGAAACTTTTGACTGACACTCAAGGGCTGACCTGTTCAATGGCAGATTCACAACAATGAAGTCCATTTTTGATCTCACTCCAATCCTCTTTATGATGTAGCAAAAAATATTAAAAATCTTACTTACTGCACCATAACAGTTGGTTTATAAGGCAACGCTTAAAAAGATATTATGCTAAATGCAATTCCTTGTGCTTAAACTATATCATTAAAAATGTTGAAGATCATAATTTAAAAAGACCCTCTAAAACAGAACACTCAACACAGAAAAGTTGACATCAACAAATACTCAAACATTACTTTCTCTGTATATCACCTCAAAGCTTTCTAGACTTCTACCAGGAAATTGCACACCCCCAGACTGAAAGATGACATTTGCAAAGTCGATCAGAAGTTGATAAATGCCCCTTGCGCTCAAGAATTCTGACACAGCCCTTGGAGTATATAATTGTGTAACATTCCCCTCCCACCCTCAGGCCCAATCTTCATTCAGCTTACAGGAGGGATCTGCTCTGAGAATGAATCAGAGGCTATTCATAAGGCTGTAAGGTCTGTTGTATACATGACTCTCCAAGTAAAAATGAAAAAGAAGTATGAAGGGAAAGAGGCTGCAGATCAGATAGCTGGAAACAGAAAAATGCCACTCTTGGGAATCTCATTCTATTTCTACTATTAATGGTAAATATTTCTGTGTTCCTTTTTTCCTGCATGCTTCGAAGCCTAATTTGAAGGAGCACTGATTAGTTATATGTGTAACCAAAATTAACAAAATCTGTTCTAATATTATCACACATGTTATGATGCAAAAAAAATCAAGTTAATTTAAAAGTTGGGTCCTACAGGTCCAGTTAAGAGTTCTAAAGTTACAAAGACCAGCTTTTGAATCTCAGATGCTAACTTGCATGATTATGTACTCTCCTCAAAGACATTTAAAAAGTAAGCATTTGTGAGGTATTCCTAGATTACAATATGTGTCACAGAAAAATCTGTGAGGAAATTAAGAATTCTATCTCTGGAACAGGGCTAAATGATGTGATATGATTAAGGCAAAGGACTACATATTGAACACCAAAGAGAAATCAAAATACTTAATCATAAAAGGCAGGACTGGAAGCAAACTCAAGAGTTGATCCCTTTTCCCAAGGCAGAATCAACAATATCTAAGGCCAACCTTAGGAGACATTAATTTAACCTGTTCTGTTTTTAAAACAAACAAACAAACAACAACTTCATCAAGGAGGCCACATGCATTCCACACAGTGAAACAGGCATCCTGTTTTAAGAAAAAATGTGATGACAAGTCTTAAAGACTACCACAATGCATTCACAAAGATGCACAATGCAGACTTCACAGGTAATGGGAACTACAGAATTCCCTATCACTTACTCTTACAATAAGCACTCCAAATTTCTGAGCTTTTTTTTTTTTTACTATGTGATTTCCTCACTTAAAAAAACTAAAAAAAAAAAAAAAAGACAATTCAAACAATGAATTCCTGTGTGTGAAATAATGCTTCTTTGCCCAGCCAATCCATGTTTTGTACTTCTGGCTTCTCAGGCAATTTGTTCTT
>KZ506243.1:127203-153653 GCA_002844005.1 Limosa lapponica baueri
GAAAAAAAAAATAACCCACACGTTTTGGGTTTTATTTTTGTCTTCCCTAAGGATGGCGGGGAGGACCGCCAAGTGCCGCCGGGCAGGAGGCAGCCCTAAGAAGGCGCTTTTAAAAAGACGGCGGCGGGACCCCCGGCCCCGGCGGGTGAGGCGCCGGCTGGAGTCCCCTCCTGCCCCTCCCGGGGGCCGCGACGGGGCCGTGTGGCAGGAACGGAAACACCCGACGCGGAAAGCGCTGCCGGGGCGTGGGATTTCCAGGTGGAGAGACCGAACCGGAGCGGCTTGGAAAAACTGCGGGTTTGGACGCGCACGGGGGGAGAACGCCGATGTTGGGGTGGAAGGGTCCTTCGCTGGAGGCTGATGCCCCCCACCGCCACCAGACACACGCGAAATACCCCAACTGTGGGTTGTGAAGGAGTGTTTGGAGAAAGAGAATGTCCTAGTCTGAAAGATTTTTCTGGTGCTCCTCTGTACAGGTAAAACTGTGAATAATCATAGCGCAGGATGACAGTGAAGAACCATTTCTATCCGACAAGGGTCTTTTCGTACTCACTTGTGTCGTTTTGCTCCTCAGGACCTGGACAAGAATCCCTCGATTTCTAGAGGAAGCCTTGCTCGTCTGTCGGCTTCAGGACTCGGCCATACAGTTGGACACAGCTGTAAATGCCCTGTGACATATAAAACACACCCTTTCAGCTCTGGATGGATACTATTTGCACAAAGGGGATAAGATCTTACACCAGTGCATTCGAATCTTTCCAGGCTTTAGGATCTCCTGAGCAACGCTCTGCCTGTAATACAGACTCTAAATGCCTCTCTCAAGCTTAAACAGCTGTTAAATGCCTAATGTTGGATCAGTCAACGCTCATTTTACCACTGTATGTGCTTTTGTTTGAAAGTACAGAAATGAAGATGGCAGTGGAGAATACGGCAATTCAGGACTGCAAATACTGTATCTAATGGGTACGCGCTCATGTAAGTTTAATGGAAACAGAGTAAACTGGGCTCTGAAAAAAAAAAAAAAAGTATTACATTTTACATCCAAAGCTCCCGATTTTATAATCGTTTATGCATTTCAAGTTATCCATTTGAAATAAAGGGAAATAATTGGTGCAGTGAATGAATTGTGTTCCTAAGTTCTTGTGCTTAATTTAGTGCAGTGCAACTCTGTAACTCAAGGGGGAAAACACTTACCTTCTCTTGGTAATAAACCAAAGTTTAATGGACTACCGGTTTGGAGCTCACATACTCATACGTATGTGGACATATATGCCTATGAATTCACAGGAAAATGTCATTCTAAAATGACAAAGTTGGCCCAGGAATACTACTTCAATCTGCTTCTAACAGAGTGTTACCAATGCATGTTGATGGAGTCTTTCTGTGATTTTTAGTAATTTATTTATGTAACAATTTTTTTTTTCTCTTAATGGGTGACTTAGTGTCTAAATAAAATGTAAATACTGAACTTTTCAAATGCCGGATATGGTTTAACCAGTACAAAGATCATGGTAAGACACACCACCCATTTGACTACAGTTTCAGTCGGGATTTCCCAGTGAGAATGTCACTGGACCATTTTATGCTTTTAAAATCCCGTTCAACTAAAAGAATTTGTAGAAATGGCTATTTTGCCTGAGTACTATGATGTTATCACCTGCGCAAGAATACAACTAATTTAAATCATTAGAAGGTGGTGTTGTAACACACATGAGCAAATCAGGATTATTTTTTTCCTTAAAGGAAATTAAATACTTTTTATTCCGTTAGATATTCCTGTAATCCACTTTTTAAAAGGAAAGATGAAATTCTTCAGTTGCAGTCGGACAAGTAGTTCCTTGTATCCCCATTGTCTTCAGAGGTCCTCTTGCAGCAATTTATTGCAGAATGGAGGCTCACTGTATTCCTAAAAAATACTTCAGTATGCATGGGGTTCCTCTCATGATGCCTGAAATGGCCGGGAAAAGGGATAAATCATGTGTCTCAGAATATTAGCTGAAAACATACCAAGACACTTTAAACCTTATTTCTGTTCTAGGCCTTAGTCATGGGGTGGAGGTAGTCCTAATCTGTATGGGAGGAGCTATGCCGTCACAACACCGTGACTGTGGCACACTCACTCCGGGGGGCAGACAGCACTGAACAAAGCTGGTGGCAGCGTGGAGGAGGGCAAAGCTCTCTGAATTCCCCTGATAAATCCACACCTATATAGTCCTGGAAACGAACTGCAAGTTTCAGGGTAAAGCCTTAGAACCTAATCCTAGTCCCTTTGATGTCAGGGGAGAATTGTGTCTTTTGCCCTAAACAAATTACTGGGCTCCCATAAATCTCAACTATTTGCACAGTTGGTTATTCTGAGACTCGATTCCTGGTCTTCAAAGAGTATTTTAATGCAACTTTAAAAGGCAGGAATTAAAGATCTTCATGAAGACAGTACTGGTTTAAAAATTTATTTCTCAAGCAATTTTCACAAAGTATATGGTAAGTGGTGGGTACCTCCCTTGCTGTTGTTTACAACTGCGAACTGAGATAAGCTTTCTAGATGGAAAGACACCATGTGCGTGTACACTGTTGAAAACAGTGAAGAGACCTCTTTGCTCTCTTCATTCTGATGTTAACTTCCCTGACAGCTTGTTCTTCAGCTTCATAAATTATGGACAACATGTAATATTACAGTAAAAAATACACCTGGCACCAATGTTTTCTTAGAGGTTACTTGTTGTCATTTGGGTTTTTTTCTACAGAAAGAATGAAAAATGTATTGTGCTTTTCCATTTTTGTCTCTTTAAGGGCTGGTATAACATACAGGTACCTGTCATTTTAAGTTGTTAATGGGATGCACAAACATTGTTATATTTTAACTTTTAGTAATTTATAGGGAGTGTGTATTTCTGGGCAGATGTTTAAAATAAATGTGATGTGTTAGTCAAATAAAAATTAACATTATTATTGTCTATTTTTTACATTTTTCAATAATTGAACTTTCCTATAAAATTTTGGGAGTTCATTATCTGAATGTAATACAGTAATGCAATCATTAGCTATCATCCTAAATTTAAGTATTCAAATTATTTCCAATCTGGTGTTAAGAATGGGACTACAACAGTGAGTAGAACAATGTAATAATGAATGCTGTATGACAAGTAATATAACGTTATGTTCTTTGCATTGATTCTCGTTCACAGGAGCAAATAATAGCACCACATAATTAATTCACTGGGAAATATTCATTGTTAGAAGTAAGCAACCTAAATATCAGATGAAGCCTTCAATGGTACAGGTAAAAGAAAAAGTCAAAGAAGCCTGCAGACTGAGGAGTAAAGTATTTGTATAGTTACTTGCTCTAAGCTTCCAACTTTATGATGATGACTACTGATTTATTTTTTTTTCCTGGTAAGCCAAATGGAGGTAATATTTTTCTCCTTCTTCTAATTGCTTAGCATAATATGTCAACAAGAATTTAATAGGAATTAAATAATACTTTTTCATTTTTTCTAAGTGACAGACTTGCACTATCTCTACCATGTTAATATGTTTGTATGAAGACATGATATTAATTCTATGGCAGATATATCTTTTAAAATGTATACTTGTAAAAACCAGTTCTCTATGGAGGAAAAATGATGGAAGACAAAGCTCGAGTAATTTCATTTGAATATTACAGTCAGTTCTTATTATGCAAGGCACTAGGGGTTCTGACCAAAGTTAAAAGATAATGTAGAACATGTACTTTAGACTATAAAACATATCTAATAATAACACACATTATGTAACAGAAGAAGAGGCCATGATGGATTACTCTGCTGGACAAGTAGACTGTACCAGTATTGTTACATTAGGGCCATAAGAACAGACCAAATAACAGTTGTTTTTGTAGCGGAGATAAATGATCAGTCACTCACTGTCATTGAAAGAAGTCTGAAATTTGGCTAAAGATGCTCTTTAGGCTCTTTTCTGTGCACTCACCATTGGTGAACTTCAGAAAGGAAGCAGGTACCATTCCTGCTATAACTTCCTTAACTTCCCACAAATTCTTTTTTGTCTTTTTTTTTTTTTTTTTAATTTGAGCTTTAGATAACTCTATCCTCTCAAATATCTCATTTTGGCTAGGCACTGGGAAAACAACCTACTATCGTGTTTTATAACAGAGATATAGAATCACATGCTAGTTACCCAAGAAATCCTGTGCAATTTCATGTAAGAGCTGTGAGGGCCACTATGGATTATTTTGAGAGAGAAAGATAACAACATTTGGGCAATTTTTTGTTTTTTTTTTCACTTTTTAAGGTGTAAAGGTAAATCAGTACAGCTTCATGGGCCAGCAAGTCAATGTGGACATTCATCTTCTGGCACAGGACAGAAGTTAAGAACTGGCCTTAAGGACTGTTGTATTCAGCGCAAGCTGAAAGGCATACTTGTACAGATTAAAGAAATCTGAGCATATCATATCATGCTCAAAATGCCCTGCCACTCCGGTTTTAATGAACTTGCCAGTAAAAAGAAGATTTAAGACAGAGATATGATTATCTAAATCACAAGTGTTAAAAAAGCTTCCTGGGCTTTGGCTTTTAGAAAACGCTTCTTTGAAAGAAAGCAGAACTTACCCATTCT
The DNA here is from genome assembly GCA_002844005.1 of Limosa lapponica baueri. Taxonomy (NCBI): domain Eukaryota; kingdom Metazoa; phylum Chordata; class Aves; order Charadriiformes; family Scolopacidae; genus Limosa; species Limosa lapponica. Next base: position 131,815 of record KZ506243.1, read on the forward strand.
TCAGATACTGAAGTATTAAACATCTCAGCCAAAAGATTCAATGGCTACATATAAAGCAACAGGTTAAACATGCCTGGGACTGTTCTCTGGCATTGAGGCTGGTAGCCACACAGTGTTTTATACCTATACCGTTAAACCCTTTTACTCTTCAAAACAGGATATTCACATGCATCTGCTGCCCCTTGGGAATGGTTCCTGACTCACACTAACTCCCAAACTGCACCCAGGAATCATTTGGGAAAGTCCTAGCTGGCATGCTTTTAGCCTGTACCAAGGTCTGTTCAAACACTTTAATACACAACTTACAGACAAAAGGTTTCCAGTGTCTGTGAATGTTTTGTGGTGGTTTCATTTACATCCATTTTATAGACACACCTAAAGTACTATCCTTGAAGTGATTAGCCAAAAGGAAGGTAAGAGGGAACAGCGGTCCCCCAGCTAGAGATAAAACATGTTCATATTTCCAATTAACTATTCAATGAAGTAATTAATCGCCTAATTTTTTATTGAAAAACCCAACAAGAGAAAGTTGATTGAAATTTGACTATCAGGTTAGCTATTGACGTGAAGATACTTCAGAAAGTCCTACATGGTGGCTAAAACAGCCTTCTAAGCTGCCGCAGATGTCCCTTTTTCTTTTAGACATCCTGTGGCCCTTCTGAAAGGATGTTACAGTGAGAACAGGAACTGAAAACAAACGTTGTGCAATAAAATGAAATAAACGCAAGTAACTTCTGTAATCCCTTAAGTTATGGCTGTTGACATCAATTTGTAACGAAAATAACTTCTAAGGTGTAACTTATTCATTTTAAAATAAGAATGGACAAGGAGTAAGGATAAATAAAACATCATTGGGTATTTTCTGAATGCTGAGTATTCCTCTTAAAACTTTTTTTTTTTTTTTTTTTAAAAAGAAGATTGTTCCATTTTGTAATTGGACACTTGCTGGCAATTTGCTTCTCAGTGTGACCATAGGGACAAATATCAGTCCATCTACTTTGTCAGCAGTTCAAAAGATGTGTGGGTGCTCCATTAGTGAGCCAGAAAGCAGTATTAACTTGTCACAGATTTAATTTCTCACAGACTTGCAATGCCATGCATTTTGAAGCACAAAGCCTTTGTTTGTTTATTTTAAACTTCTGGCAGGGACAATGCCTGGTCAAGTAAATTAAATTGTTGACCTGAAGAAGCTGCCTTGGCTTTTACAATGCAATTAAATACAACTAACTGTCTCTACCCAGGTGGTGCAACTTAGTTACAGTACGAAAACAAAAAACCACCAAACCCACAACACTGAAAGAACCATACCTTTTAGGAATGGTTAGCATGGAATTCTCAAATAGCCATAACTTAAAAATGAAGTCAAAATGATGTATTTATGAAAAATGCCCTTTTCTATATCATGACATATTTAAATCCTAGGATTTGATATTTAAATTATTTAAAATAATTTAAATTTCCTAAACGACTAATATACCAAATACCTACATGACTTCCCTCAGGTTTCCTAAATCTAATTCAACTTTGAAGAGAACAGCATAGAAAATCTTGTCCTAAGAGGTATATATTTGGAGAAATAACAGCATAAGCATGAGCAGTTTTCTTAAAGTTTATAGGTAAATGGAAATTAATTACAAATCATGATAATGAAAGAACACTAGTGTGCACAGCGTTATTTCATGTTAATTTATAGTTCTGAGTTACTATTGAATATTTTGTAGACTTGCCAACTTTCTCTACTGTATTCCCAGTAACAACTGCAGTGCAGTGCAAGTACTCATATGAAAGATGATACAGTGACTGTCCTGAAGAGGCTGCAATATGCATACCTGTGCTTTTGCTAGTATGTTTTCCATGCAGGGATCAATTCCTTAAGGTGGCCTGTTTTTCATAATATTGCTGTTAGATAAAACATATTACAGCCAGTTGTCATAGACAGTGCTCTTTAAAATCACTGTAAGAAGTAGTTACACTTTTCTGGAAAAAGAACATCCTCCACAGCAACATGGGTGCATGTCACCATCCAAAACAAATACACATGTGGGTGGCACATGTTTGGTTGGATATTTGAGGATAGGCATGTGTGAGAAAAAAGATGTAAAATGCCATAGAAACACATGCAGAGAAGACACAGAAACCCATACAGAGGCCTGAACAATCACTGGGAATGTAGCTGTAAGAAAAATGGAGCAAAAGATATTCAAGATTATTATCAACCCAAAAGGACTTGAAACTTTGTGTGAAATTTTCCTGTGGTTTCAGAGGAAAAGAACATACATACAACCTTTATAAATAAGAGTGCATCAAAATGTCCAGTGCCATCATGTATTTTTCCTGACAGAGACAATGCATGAGCCATTCAAGTCAAAGTAGGTAAGAATGCATTTCCAATTTTAAAGACAGTTACCTTCTAAATAGATCCATAAGTTATAATAACTTGGCAGGATTCGAAATATTAATTTTCTGGACAGAAAAATACATACAGGTGTCATAAAATATTTTTTTTTATACTTTCATTTGCTAGATTTTTTCCTGAACCTACTCATTACTTCCATATTTTCCATGGTTCCATTGCTGTTTCCCCTCATTTCCAGACTTAAGTCAGTCTTGTGTCACTTAAGTCACTCTCATCTGGTCAAAGCGCTTGTTTCTCCTGCATTTTCTTGGGCAATGTTTATTTCGCTCTGCCTTTCGACACTGTTTCCCCTAATACTTTGGATTGTTTCTTTCTTACTTGCTCCCAAAGATAGAGGCTACATATAAAAAACATTACTTCCCTCTTTTTCCTATGTTGATTCTTCATTAGCAAAAATTATCCAAAATACGAATCTCTACCCGCTTCTCTTAAATAATCCACTGGCTTAAAAGACAACCTCTCTAAAAGCAATGATCTTACTGGGTTTATTTTTTTCTTATAATCGTGTTTACAGACTAGTCAAATGCTCATACAAGCAAAAGAAGAATGTATTACATCTTTGAGTAGATGGTGAATATAAAACTTGCTTTGGTGGGTATGCCATTTTAATACAATAGAAAAGGTATTCGTGTTTGATTAATGTTTGGATAAAGAAGTCAGTTAATAAGGGATAATCTGTTGGTAAAGAGATTAATTGTAAAACCCATGCTATAAAATTTATATTTAAAGTATAGTATAGCATAAAAACTATTTACATGAAAATACTGTTTCACAAAAATGTAAGTATATGCAGGCTTGAAAATATGATCAATTTTCAATGTTTTCACACGTAGTTCCAGAAACTTCAGACCGTACAGTGCAAATGTGTCATTTCTTTTTTTTTATTCAAAACACAAATGTTGTGCTGTGTTTATGACTGTCTGTGAATAACTTCACATATTGCTTACACTATGAAAACTTGGATGTTACTGCATAACCTTCAGAAGTACTGAAGTTGATTGTCCAGCCTAGGGGCCTGTTAAAAAGAGATGTACAGGCTACATATTTTTATGTTACCCTCATCTGAGATTTCAATAAGAATGCAGTTCCATGAAAAATTGGTCATCCAAACAAGTACTAATAGAAGTCTGGGATGTTTGTTTGGCTTTTTAAAAACTAGATTCATAAAGGTAAATGCAGTTTTTTCTTGTCCATTTGAATTTTGAATGGGAAGCATAAGATCTTATTTTACAGTCAGTCATGATATTCTTATGATCCCCTCATTTTCTAAACCTTCTCATTCATTAATACCAGCTAGAACTTGAAAAGTGAGAAAGACGCTTAGTATTCCTATATTGCTGATAGTTAACTCAAAAATATAACATGGCCTATGGGAAAAGAGTGTCACGTAAGTATTTTATAGCCTGTCTGTGAGGCTTTGTTTCATTATTATAAGCATTGTGTTACACAGCATTCTGATGACCTTCATAGTATTATGAAGTTAGTATAAAACTGCATAACTGTTGAATATTCAAGATCTATCAAACTGATTATCCTTAGCTGTTACTGGCACCTTTTTTCTCCTTCTCACTCCATTAGTAATTTTCCCTCCCAACAATAAAACCAAATGTGTATATTTAAATTAAGTTTTTTCTTACCAGGCCTCTACCAGCTTTGCCCTCTTCTAAAAGCAGTTCAGAGATGTCTATATGAGACTTCTTTATGGCTGGTGTTCTTCACATGTAATAGATACTATTTGTCCAGTTCCCCAAAATTTCATTCAAAATGCTATACACTGATGCCAAAATGCCTGAAATAGAAAATTCCACATGTGATTTCTGGGAAGTTATCAAGCTGTAATAATTTGGCTATAGGAACACAACTACCTGTTTAAGTACCTGTAGAATAAGAGCTAATTATGGATTGACCTTAGGAATATGTTTTCCTCTGTGGAAATTTAAAGGACAAGTTCTTAGAACTATGTGTGTGCTGAGCAAAAAGTTATTGATCTAACAGATTTCCTCCAGCATACACACTTCACTTTGATTGCAAAAACATACTGCAACTTTTTTTCATAATTAAATACTGGTTTTGTTTATGTGTTAATGCAGAGCTCAAGAAAGGATCTGGATTGCTAGCTTAGTGCACTGAAGCCCTTATTTATCCACAAAAACAGTGCAGTAACAATGATTAAAGGAAACTTCCTGGTGCTGTTTCACTGGTGCGCCCCAGAGACCACCATTAAGGTTATAATGTAGTTCTACCTGCTATACCTTCCTGGAGTACGTTCACTCTCCGCATATACTGTGTTACCGCTGTATTACTGCTCATACTACTCAGCTGGTACTTACGAGTAATTGGGCAGTAATGTTCTTATTAATCATATAGAAGAAAATACAACGCTAAAAAAATTGCTTTCCCAAAGACAATAGCCCTCCCGTTCACCTCCTAATTTGTTTACTCTGTGTGGTTTTGGTTTGCTTTTAAGTTTCAGAGTTTCTCAGAGGAAGTGGGCTTGGCATTTTATAGTTGCCTGGGAAGCACTGCACATGTTTATGATTCTACAGAAATATTTTTAGAATGATGGAAGGCTCTCTTACGTTTATCACTAATAGCTGCTCTTAAACCAGCTAGTTCCTCCTTCTGTCCAGATGCGGATCAAAGAACCCAGTTCCTCACTTTCTTGAGAAGCGCTTATTACGGGTGCCTCAATCAAAGATGCCACAGTATAATCTGTTAATAGCAAAAAGTTGGGTTGTTTTTTGGTTTTTTTTTTTGTATACACTGACGTTTTCAATCAACCCTGGAGAACACAACCAAGGCATCTAGGACACCCCAAAGCCCTGGTGTACCCAGACGCCAGGAGAAGCCCTCGGTGCCCGAGCCACGGGTCTCGGCCGCTCAGCCCCCAGCTCGCAGACACTTTGTATGGAATCTACCTGCATTTATGCTCAGGACTCCCGTCAGCCGAGCCCGCCTGTCACACCTCTCCTACTGAGCGGCTTTTGGCTCAGGTTATACTGTCACTGGCGCTAAAGAAAAGCCACTGGCCTCCTGACCGAGCGGCACCCCGGGCTGCCCCGCGGTGGCCGCTTCCCTCGCCTTTGTCAGTCCGAGCCCCTTCTCCCACCACCGCTCCCCTGGCCCTCCCTTTCTTCTCTCCTCCCAGCCCCGTGCAGGTAAACGAGGCCTGTTACGCCAGTGAGGAGGAAAGCCCTAGCGACGCTGGAAGGAGAAACCGAAGCGGACGGAAGCGCTCCCGGAGCGCGCAGCCAGCCCCTCGCACGCCGCCGGGGTGCCGCCTCGCCTCCGCCCTCTACCCGGGCTGAAGGGAACTTGCCCCCGCAGGAGAAAGGAGAGGACTGCCCTCAGGATTTCACCTCAGGTTCACCTCTTTTAATTCAGAGATCTGCCCCGCGTGCTTTATAATGACTGCTAATAGCTCTCCTTTCTAGATTTTGTCATTAATTTTACCGCGAATAATTAGCAATGTGGAGGTAGATTCCCACCCGCCCCCCCCTCCCCGGTTAATGGAACAGTCCGACGGGTTCCTCGGCGGCGACGCTCAACTTTTAACTCCTTTTCTGCCAAATCCCAGATAGGAGGTTGTTTCTCGGAGAGACTTTGATCCTGGCTCAGGCTCCGCCACGCTCAGGCACCACGCACAGGTCAGGGTTGCCAGAACTGCCTCCTACAGAACGTGTGACCTGAGGGGAATGACTGCCGACCCTCAGGGTGGACTCAAACGCCATCAGGTGACCTCACCCAACGCCTTACCTTCCTAGCTGTGTGTTGAGGAAATAGGTGACAAGGCTTAAATATTGATCGGGTAAACTGATTTCCTTTCTTTATTAAGTTTTCCAGAGGAGGACCTTGCAGAGCCTGCAGGGCGCCTGGTGGCTATTCTACCCACCCCTGAGGCCCCTCGCTCGGTGGAGAGCAGTTGCTTCTCCCAGGTGAGCTAAGTCACCCTTCAGAAACAACAACTTTTTTTTTTTTTAATCTTGAGCAATAACTGGAGACGTAGAGATGCCCTGAGCTGGGGTCCTAACATGCATTTCTCCATTTATGCCCTTAAGTGTCCATGGTAAAATGGTAGGGATTTCGATACAGTCTTTCCCCGTTGCATTCACTGGAACATTAAAGAAAATTGTAGTAAATGTAGTAACTTTTAAAAATAATGTAATTTGAGGGGTCATTTAGATCAAATTCTTCAGCTATTTCTCCATTTCTCCATTCCTGCTTCTCTTCAAGTGGCAATCCAGCTCCTTAAAAAGGTTAGGTTATCCTAAATAAAAGTGTGCACAAAATCTACCGATTTATTCCCAGTTCTTAGTGTCTTTAGTCTCTTGGCTGTACTGAACACACTAGAAACCCCATTTCCCCTCCTCAGATTGTCTCCTGTGTCCACAGCACCGGATCTCTTCAGAGTTTTCCCTGACCTTAATGGCTGCAATTAAATGGGGTTTTTTCAGTATTTTCCGTCTTTGACATCTTTTCCAGATCAGGGTTCCTTCTTTTGACCACTCCTTTCCTTCCATTCTCTTTTATTCTCTGATTCCCACAGGATAATGTTCTGAACCATACTGCAGTGTACAGTAATAGCCATTTACATTTTTTAGGAAGAAAGGGCAGCATATGGCTAAAGTAAATGCAGAAGAAAATTGTTAACTCCAAGTTGTTAAGGTTATTAGGCATATGTTGGTGGCAGGGAACATGTGGAAAGAGTTCTGGTAAAAGAACGTCTGCAAGAAGTTCATGTCCCTGTACTAGCGCAAGAGGGCTTTTTCCAGAAGCCTCTTAAGTTACCTGAGTGGATGTATGAATTGCGGCTCCTAGACAGCTTAAGGCCAAGCAAGGTGAGTTACTTGTGCTGGTGTCTGACAATTCATGAATGTTGGTATCATATTTCCTATAACAAACTAGGCATTAGAATATTTAAATTTATTACAGCTGTATAACTTCTTGTTCTGAAAAAACGTTTTGCACATTTGGCTTGTATTTGAACATTAGGCCTAGTTTTCTAATCTAGAGAGCACACATGGTGTACAACTGCAACCACAACACTTAAAAGCAAAAAAAGAAGGAAACCGTTTCACAAAATAACAACAATAAAATCCAAGATTTTGTTTAATACAATACATATGAGAAGTGTCTGCTTTTGCTTAGAGAATTTTGGCAAGTTTTTTAAAAAAGGGTAAACTAGGGTACTGTATTCATGCAGTGAATGTTGTTTGCTTCTCATCAGTCAAATGTAGAGCTTTCCTTTTTCACATGAGAAAGTGTTGGGAGCACTGGAACTTTTCAAGTGCTAGTTGATTCTGCTGACCTCTTGGTCCCCTCGCCAGAAAGGACCTCTTTACTCTCACACTACAGTCTTACAGGTGGCTATCATCCTTTCGGTTTTGTTGGGGTTTGTTTTGGTTTGTTTTTTAATCCACAGCTTGTTTTTCTTCCTTCAAAAATAAACAAAGAGATAATATAAAACCTTTGTTTCTACTCTGGGTTCAATCTTTCGGAGCAGCCATAAACCTTTCCTTGCCTTCTACAAGGCACCTTGGCTGCTTTTAGTTGATATTGAAGGTTGTCTATATCAACTCCTTTTTGCAGTGCTTTAAACTGAATGCCCCTCATGGCATCTGTCAGCTTCTGTGTAGTTCTCATGTCAAGAAATTCAGCATTAGGATTATATTTAACAGAAGTGTATTTAGATATGGAAATACATAGCTGGGTCAGAGAAAGACCTCTCAACTCTATATTGACATGTGAAGAGTGAAATGACACCCTTTAATCATTGAAAGCTAGTTTGGAAGCATGTACAGTAAAATATCACAGCACTAGTAAAATTTTCTGAGTAACTATCATGTCATTCCAGTGTTCCTGAAGATATCAATATACCTTTCAAGTTTTAGCCCTGTTGGATATAAAATTTGTCCTGGAACCAAATTTTACCTTTACCATTTTGTTAAGAGTTACTGCTTTAAAGTTGCTAAATGAAGTGTTAGAAGTCTTGCTCTATTCTTTGAATTTTTACCCCAAAGATGCGTTTTTCCTTTAGTGTCATCTTCTTGTCCTTGTTTCAGGGGTTGAGTAAATTACGTCCAGTTGTTTTATTTCCCTAAAATAATCACGCCGGTTTTGTGGCCCATTAATTTACAAGAAACCCATTATTTTTAGTGAATGTTTACTGCGAATAGGTTAGTGAGCAACTTCTAATTTTTAAGGACCAAACATTTATAGCATTCAAAAATACGCTGACTGTTTCGGTCCGAAATGGTAAAAGGTTAAAAAGGATGACGTACCCAGAGCTGTTAGGCTGGTTTTTTTGAACATCTCTGGTCTAACGTTCAGTTTAGTCTCCTGTCTGAGAGTCAATTGGTCTCAGGACACCAAGGTTCCGATAAAGCGGATAACGTGAGATCTGTCGGACGGGGCGTTCAGTCAAGAACCTGCTTTCGTGCTGACGCGGCTCAGACACGTCATGTGCACGTCTGTGGGAGGTGATGGAAAGTGAGCTCACCACAGAGGCGTCAACAAGGGGGTAGCGGCGCTTCCGCCGCAGCCCCGCACGTCCCTCCCGCAACTCCTGCTTCTTTCCCACTAGATGGTGATAGAGGAGCGGCTCCGGCTTCCCCGTTGGCAAGAGAGCCTGTTAGTCTCCCGTGGGCTGACAGAAAGCGATGCATAGTCTCTTAGGTGAAAGCGGACAACTAAAAGTAGTTTCGAACAAACTCCTGTTTTGTAGAAAGCAGGGTATATGATAAGATTGCAAAGAAGGATGAATCTTATCAAGAGAGAGGAGGTATTTGAGTCTGAATAATTAACGTGTAAATGTGTGTGGTGATAATACTAATGTGCAGAACTTATTAGGACACTTTGGAGGAAACTCTGTTTTAGAAATTTGACATTCTAAGTGGCATCAGTCATAATTTTTTGCCTAACTCAAAAAGAGTGGCTTAATTCAGCACACAGCAATCTATCAGTCCATATGGCATAAATGATTCTGTGGAAGCCCTTAAATTATATGAGACAGCAGTGTGTGGAACTGCTATTCATACAGGGACTTGGTTATGTAAAGATGGCAGCAGAAGTTGGAGCTATGTGTGTATTTAGAAAGACAGGTACTTTTATCAAAAATACATAGTATAAACATTAAGTAACTGCATGTTACAGAGCTGTGGGAAAGTAATGGTACATATGGAAAGTAAACTAACAATTCAAAGCTTCACTCCTTTCTCACATGTGGAACCTCAGTTTCTTTAAAATAAACAGACAAGAATCCTCTTCACTTGAGCAGTTTTTTAAGTGCGGGCTGCATACAAAAGATTTACTCCGCAGCTCTTACTCCCTAGTAGTTTTCCTGCTTCTTCCTCTGATCGTCTGCATGTTACCTAAGTGCTTATTCTCAAGGCCTGGTACTTCCAAAAGGGGTTGGGTTATCTGAGATGCAGGCTACACACTTGAAAATATAACATAGGGTATATAGGAGCATTGAATAATAAAGTCAGTCTGGAAAGCTTGGGTTTGGGACCAGAAAGACAATCTTGCGTCTAAGTAAATCAGCTAATTAGAGGAGAAATCTTTAAATACAGGCTGAAATTGACAATTTATAGTCAAAGAGCACTGTCACCATTGTTGTCTCTGAGAGAAGGATATAATTCAGAATATTTTCAAACAAATGGATCTGACAAATTTTACGAGCCACTGGCAAGAACATTCGAGATGCTATGCTGCTGTAGTTCAGTGTCTCTAAAGTAGGGAGTCAGCTCTTATTCTTACTCTGACTTGCTGTGATTGCAAAGGAAATCTGAATCCTGTCAACCAAATGATGGAGACATTAATTTCCATTCCTATCCCATAAGGCCTCATGAATAGCTAATATTTAGGCTCCTACATCTATATTTATGTAATATTTATGTTTATAATATTGTTTGTGACAAGTATATACTAAATTTGTAAACTAGTTTAAACCTGAACTGAATATTTTAATAACTAAACAGTAGGTAACTCTGAATTCAACATGCTATACAACTTTAAAAAATTAACAGTGGAGAGAAAACTAGAATTAAATATATGCCACAAAGTTAGTAATTTAGTGCTATTATAATAACTTACAATTAGGTTATCTGAAAGACTTCTGATTACAAAGAAGAACAAACTTTGTAATATATTGGCTTTTATTATCTTGCTTATGGAAAAGTGAAAAGCATCTGAAAAAATTTTGTGGAAAATTTTACACTTTCAGCATACTGCTATCTGAAAATCAATGGGTTTAGCATTCTATAATTAGGTATACACACAAAATTACTGATACTTTAACTAGTATTTTCTATAGATAACACTTTATCTGTGACTCTAAACCAGGTTTTGAAAGGATAATCATTAGTAAAAAGTTTTTACACAAAGGCTAAATTAATTGCTCAGAGTCGTTACACAAATCAAACAATAGCTTCAATCCTTACGCTGAAAAATTTAAATTGACCTTTGCAGTTTTCCTTGTCAGCATCCATTTTTATTTTCTGAAATACTAACAATTGTTGAAAACATCCTGGTGCAAGTTATTGCTATAAAGGCAGGAAGTGAGAAATAAAAAATTTTCCAGTATGAATTGTTTTGTTATCAGTATGATTATTAACATCAGATACCAACACATCCTGTCTGAACTGGTAAGTTCAGTTCTTTTAACTTTCTTGAGAGGTACCTTGATGTTGTCCTTCATCTCGTTCTACTGTCTCTCTTACGATTGTTCAAATGTTCTCTTCACAACGTTGATAATTATTATCTCATCTTTATAGGCAGCAAAATGTCCTTTTCTAGAGAAGTCTGTAAGCATTTTTCTCTACTAGTATTGCCCTGAGTAGGACCAGATGACATGGTTATACCATCTCCATCCTGCCTATAGTGTAGCCTCCACTGTTAGAAACATCAATAGAGTTGCAGTTGTGGATGGAAAAGAAACAAACAAAAATCCTCTACAGACATTTCTTTAAGGTTGTGGCATGTACTTGCTGGAACTTCTACATACAATTTAATTTGCCTTCTTACCTTGACTGATACAAGAGGTCAGACATCAGCTACCACAGAATGATCCTGTCCACCTTCTTACTCTGGGAACACTTTTTTCAATGCCCTACTTAGTTTCCACTGTCATTTTTGCTTCTAATCCAAAATTGCTGTCTTTGTTTTTACGACCTACCATAGTCTTGCATTTGATAAAGAGCATTTCAAGAGACAGCTAGATACTCTCCATTAAAAAAAATACAGGTAAAATTAGCGTTCTACAGTTGCATCACTGAAATAAATGATTTTTAGAACCACAGTTTTAGACATCAAATTTCCAAATTTGAAACAGACAGATTTAATGTAGCAAAAAAAAGGTGAAAAACTAAGTTGTATAGCAGTTAAAAAAGTGGTAAAGCAATAGCATTAAAAAAGTGGTTAGGGTTGAGCAAAGAAGTGATTTTTTTCCATCTTTTAACTATTTATGTCACCTGCTGCCAACTTTTAGCTTGTGCCAGAAGCTAGCTGACATTTGATATTATATTTAGTGTAATGTAAGAAAAGGTATAGGAGCATTCTGTATATTAAGAGTGAAGGCGAGCTGGATCTGGGAAGATCACGTGTAATAGAAAAATTAAGAACTGAGATATATCTAGAGTGGTCCAAAAGATTTGTGAAGCATGATTTGGTTCTAAAAAGCCAAGTTCATGCCTTCCTCTTCAAAAGTATTTATCCATATGTCCATTATTTGTATGTTTTAGTATTGTTTCTACCAGTTTCCCTCCAGTGAACAACAGACTTTCTAGGCTGTAGTTCCAGGTATACTGGGCACATTGCTAATAACAATAATTTTATTTTTTTATTATTATTATGTTGTGATATGGGAATTATGAGAGTTTTACAAGGTGAAAAAAAGAAAAAAATGTATAGAATTTTAACTGGAAATAAAGCAGGTAATATCATTTCAATTACAGCACTGAAAATAATGGCTTTACACAAAATTTTACCAAAATGCACTGTGAACCAAGCCTTAGTCAATGACAATTAGCAGCAAACCTTCTAATCAACATGATATTTAAAATTGCGGTTATGTATCATAACAGGTAAGAATGCTGCCACTCAGGACTGAAAACTAGTTTATGCTCTTCTGCAATGTTATTTAAGTCCTGTTTTTTTAAGGTTGGCAAATATGAATTGTCCTTTCTTAACGTATTTTTACAGATTCCATAAATGCAACTATGAATTAATTATTCTCATACTGTGTCTATTCTGTTTTACATCTAGCTGACTATTTGCATAAATGAAACCCTCCCTATCGTGTTTGTCTCCTAAGCAGACTCAGCACATGCCATTGCATATGTAGTAATTTTTTTAATCAATTCGTAATCTGATAATCTATTGATTATATGGTGTCTTCAATGATAAACACACATTCTTTATTCCCATTTTGAACCAAATCACTTGTTTACTAGTACTTTTAGGTAGCCTTGACATACTAAATTTTTCCCTTAAAAAAGAAGAAATGCTTCGGATAGAGGTGTCTGTGAAATAACTGTCTAGTAGCCTTTTACCGAACCCAAATCATGACATCTCTCTAAGATGTTGCTGAACTGGAAAAAGGACATCCCTAGTTTCAGACCCAGGCACTGTTGTCTGCTGTACAGTGTAAAGATTGGAATTTTCTTCCCAACAGCATTTTTGCTTGGGCAATTTCAAGCTGGGAAATTGCCCATTATATAGCTGGGAGCTACATAATGTCGGATTTCTAGTTAGAGACCTTTAGCTTTGTGAATGAGATCCATATTCATGCTACAGTGACTCACTCATGTCTGATTATCAACCCTTTATGTGCCTACCAGTCCTTTTACATGAGCTTCCCCTCTGTCCTTTCAGTGCTTCTGGCCACTGGTGGCACTATCAACTTCTCCTCCTTAACTGCTGGCATCTGGCTTATTCATCCATTCCATCTCAGCTAATCTCCAATTTTCTAGGCTGATGTATGGAATCTGTTTTCTGATCCTCATTCTTCGTTGTTAAAAAATCTAGTGAGTTTTGAGTTTGTATGCAAAATAAAATACATGTTGTTGTTCATAGTAGTTACGTGTTCATACAGAATGCCAGCAATATTTTCTGACAAATATGAGAATCAGAAAACAACCCCCCTCACCCAAAATAGTTTACAATTTAGATAAACAGCCAAAAGAAGAAGGACTGAGTGAAAAAGAATGGGAAAGTAGAACAACTGAGCAGTTCAGTTCAATCCTTATCTTGCTATGCTGTTTCCTATTTTTTCTGTTTGTTTTTTTTTTTTTTTTGCTTAGAAGTTTAAAAATGCAAAGTATTTTGTTTTACTAGTTTGTGAAAATTTCACTATGAGGGAATCTGACATCTGTGGGCCTTTAAGGCTTACATAAGGAAGAAACCCTCTTTATTTTTCTATTAGAGAATTTAAAAGACTTGTATAGCAACAGAAAATAAAATGTATTTGTAAGTTATTATTTTGATTCTGGAGGACTAATCTATAGATGTTAGTACCCCATAAAAATCTTATTTCTACAGACTATTATAGTATTCAAACTTGGGAGTGGAGCAACAGCTACTTTAGTGTTCACTATGAGATTTCAGCTTTTTCAAAGAAACGTACTCTTTCAAAAAAACTTTCTTAGGATTAATGTACGCTCCTAAATTGTGTGAGTTTCTGCTAATGTAATTTAGAGAAGATACATTAATAGGAAGTGTCACAGGAAAGGGTAAAAACAATGTACAATTGTCTTAAAGGATCTTTTAGAGTCAGTGCTATGCCCCAAATGGATAAGACTGCAGATACTAGGTCCATGGTCAGGACATATCCAAAGGTGTTTCTTTTTCGGGTGGTTTCACTGAATTTCACTGAATTTCACTGAATTTTTTAGAGTTGGAAGGGACCATATAGATCATCTAGTCCAACTCCCCTTCTCATATTTGAGTGGAACCTCTTATGTTCCAACTTGTGCCCGTTGCCCCTCGTCCTGTCACTGGGAACCACTGAGAAGAGTCTGGTTTCCATACCATGATTCCTATATAATCATTAAAATGATGAAGAAAACTTCCCCCAGTAAAATCTCAGGGAAGGTTAATGGTGCAAATACTGCCTGCTCTACTGCAAAGATGAATCACTCAGTGGAAATAGTACAGCCTCAGCTGGAGTAAAGAAGCTTAATTTGCATACTGCATGGCTGCAGTGATCAACAGCCCTCAGAATTTGGAAGAACAATGTGGTGTGTCTTTTGCTCAGGAAAAAGCTTGTTTGGAAATTGTATTGCTACGTTACAGTACCTACTATGGACAGTGTGATTCCTCTCTAGATTGATCAACAAAAGAGCTTGTTAAATGATGGCATACTACTTAAATTTCTATTTCACTGGCTAAGTGCGTATCCTGCTAGAGAATCTTATGGATTTAAATCCGGATTTTCAGAGAAATTTCTTGCTTACAACTCTGCAACTATTTCATTTTCCTAAGATTCCCTAGGACTTTGAGTAGCTGTTGCTTCAGACATAACAGATGTACTGTGATATTATTACCAAATCATATTATTTACCTCCTAGAATGTTCATAAATGATTCATCGAAAAAGACATAAAAATAAATACATTAAAATAAATAATACATTACAATAACAGTCAAATTAAGGTGCTCTTTCCACAAAAGATACGTTCTAAATTATATTAGTTAAATGTCTTGCTAAAACAATAATCAAAGGAACCTTCAAAAAAAACCAGTGGGATTAGAAGGTTTTCTTGTTGGCCTGTAAATGGTCTTAAGGGAAATTAAAGTGTAAGGACAGTTTTTAAATTGTACCAGCCAGTCCGTTCATTGTTGTCCATATAAGTTAGAGTCCCAGGCCTATAAAACAACTTAAAAATATCTTTTTCCTAATGTAACAGCATCATAATAATAAAAATATATTTTGATGCTGAGGTAGCTGTTTGGTGATAGGCTAATGATGACATTATCATAGCTTGGCATCTTCCCAGCGTTATTGAGCTGTTGTAAAAATGTGCATCTAAGATTTCCATCAGACACTTTCTCATTTGAAAAAAGTTCTATTACCCTTAATATTAATAATTTATTTTTTTAATGTGGATGACTTGTTTTAATGTTCTGAGTTTACCAGGTTTAAGAAACTTGCTAACATTTTGCATTGTTTGGAAACATAGTCAGTAAAGCACCATTTGTGCAGTGAGAACATAAACATATTAAGCAGATAAAAACTAACTGCCCAAGATTAATTAAATTCAATTTAGTATGAATAAGACTGCATTTATATTTTATTTACAAACCACCATGTTAAGTAATTTCTTCTATACTTACACAAAAAATATCAAAATAAAGAGGTGGACATCTTACTACCTTACCAAGATTGTGATCTATTTGGCCTAACAGTAACTTCATAGGATAAGTCTCATGTTTGATATATGAATATAGAATGTTAAACCTTATCAGGAAGGACAGGCAGAAGGAGTAAGGTCTTACTCTGTATACATGCTTGCTCTGAGAGGCAGAATCTGTCAGGAGATAAATCTGTTTAAATTCCATAGTGGCGAAAAAAAAAAGAAAAATAACGAAGGTGCTTTGATGGTTAGTCAAATACAAAACATCAGTCCAAAGTGAGATAGATGAGATAGATGAAATAATTTCAGACTAGGCTGAACTTTAGTAGAAGTACAGTATGTAGCAGGATGCAAAGTATGAATAAGTTCTTGGAGCATATTGGCCAAATTTTTTACTCTAACAGTAAGAAGGAAAACAGGGTAAAGTGTATCTGACATTGAAATCATGGGTATAGAGTTGCATGGGAATCTGAGGGGGAAAAGCACCATTGGTGATTGTGGTAGCAAAATTATAGGATTCCTAGGAAGAGAATAAAAATACCATTAGTAAACAAAATGCCATAGGAAAGGATTCCAATGGAAAAAAGAGCTCAGGAATGCCAGTAGATACTTAGAAAAAAAATATTAAGGGCATAAATGAGAAACATTTCAAAGTGAAGGAGGTTGGAATAATAAAATACAAAATGTAGGATGGAGAATGACAAATTTGTAATGAAAGATCAGGGTGTACTAGAAGCTATCAGCACTGTTGTGCTGCTGCCCAATAATCAAGCATGGTATTTTGATGCTTAAATAAGAACATCATCAGTAAGATACATGAAGTAATATGTCCACTGTATTTGAAACTGATAAAGTCTAAACTGGAGTATTTTCCTCAGTTTTGGTGACTGTATTTCAAGAAAGTTTTGGGTAACTGGGGAAAAGCTATGAAGGATTGGTGAGAATAACCTGCTGGAAAACATGATTCACCTAACAACTTTGAATGAATTCAGGCTGTTCAGCCAAAGGAAGGAAGGGTTGAGGAAGCTCTCAAAACTGTGTTCAAATATGCAAAGTATATCTGAAGTTGGCAAGGGGAACACCAGCATTTGCTCTGGATGGTACAAGAAACAATAACTTAGTTTGCAGGAAGGAAGATTTAAATTAAGCATTAGAGAGAAAAAAAAAGCCAGTATTTTCACACTAAGGTAATTAAATACTGATGTAGATGATCTGGACAGCTTGTAGAATCTTTGTCACTGAAGGTTTAAGGACAGGTGGTGTGAATAGTGTAGATCTTGTCTTTAGGCAAGAGAACAGACTAAATGAGTTTCCTTTAAACTCTTTCTGATTCTTAGATTTTATATCTACTTTATAGAATGAAATCAGCTCTGAGAAGAGGGTAGTGGCAAGGTAAATAAACATAGTTTTTATCTGAATAATTGTGCTCTATTAAAGCAGGTAGAGATTTGCGTTGTCTTTTTAAAAGTGGAAGACCTGAATTTTTAGGTTCTGTCTGGAATGTAATTTTGCAAGAAAGAACACAAACAAATTTCATCTCTCTAATGAGATATTGATGATGAATATGGGGGTTTTTGCAATAATGCATTGTATTCTGGACCTAACAAGATTTGTACTGAATGTATATCCTGTAGATCCACAGTAATAAAAGGAAGGTAAAGCTAAAATTCTTTCTCAAGGAGGACTGATTTGATCTAGTCTTTTCATTTAGAAACCTTCCGGTTATATCTATCATGATACGGTTTTTTTTCTAATGAATCTCCATTAGGAAAGAACTGCAGAGCGTCACTTGTAGGTCGGATCCCTAACCCACTGCAGTGGTTGTCCTGAGGCTGGTCTTGACTGTGGTAGTACATTTAAAATGTTAAACTATATTAAATGAAATTTAAAGTATGGAGCTGCGGTCAAGAAGCTCTTTGGCCATTAACACTATGCACATTAGTGAATAATAAATTTTATTGCCTTTTAACTTTTTATTGTTTCATTGGGTTTTTTTCCACAGACTACAGCAACTCATAGGTGATAGAAGCCTTTCTCAAGTTGAAAACAGTAAGGAGTTTGCTATAAAAAATTGCTTTTGATTGATTTGCTTTTGATACTTTCTGCTTTGTTATTATATTTACTTTATTATTCACGAGTTATACTTCAAGAGTGGTGTGATAGCTGTGACAGTTTAAGGGTCTAAGTGAAACTGAAGTTGTCCAAGGTAATCAGGGGTTGTAGATTTTAAATCCAGCGGTGATGATGATGACTTCCCTGCATAAGCATTCGAATTAGCTCCCACTGGTTAGTCTGCTTTCTTTTCTTGTGTTGTTGGGTGGATTCTATTTCAAATAACACATTTTAGTGTCTTCTATGTTTTAGTTAAGGGATGTATTATAGTTGTGGTGTAGTTTTACTCTATGTATTTGACACATTTGCCTGATGAATCATTCAGGAATGATAAGGGGCCTGACCTAAAATCCAATAACATCAGTAAGAATTTCCTATGCACTTAAAAGGAAATAGAGCTAGGCTGTAAAGAAGTTACCATGGCTTTAATGAGCACCTTTTATTCCAATAAGCTATCACAATTTTGCTCTTACGTTGTATAACACAGCCTTTGTATGTTTGTGATATTAGGAAAGACAAAGAGTATAGAGGTCATCACCAGAATGAAAATTCCCTTTTTCTAAGTGCATGATTTTTATATTTTTGCTGTTTAATGTTTTCCAAGGAAGGACAATCATAAAAAGAAATCCAGACTAATCTCATTTTATTTCTTTGTATATTTGATAAAGGTTTTTTGTACCTACGGTGACCAGCTTAAGCAAATGACTAAGTAGCTGTATTTAACTTATTTTGTATTTTACTTTTCACAAATGTAGAGGATGCATCGTGAAGAAGTACAGGAAGAAACGTTTTCTAGAGAATTATGTAGCTACTCAGTTCTGTTGCATTTTCCAAAGTGGAAAAAATGGACACAATTCTCATGTCATATTTATTCAGTTTTTAATTATTGCAGTAAAAACAGCCACTGCTTGTCCTCTAGAGGTTTTAGTACAAGCACACATCCTGCTCCTATATGTATGTATTACATACTTATAGGAAGGCTGATTTCAGTCTTCACCCCAGCAACATTCCCTGTCTCTTCTGCCCAACAAGTTTCTGCTCATTTCAGGCAGCATCCCTTTTGCTTTCTCTCCTCTTGTCCCTGTGACTGATAAAAAATTTTGTGACAAAAACAGTGAAGTCATTTGTTTCACAATTATTTTCTAGAGCTTTTCTCATGGTGCTTATAATGATTATGCTGTTCTAATTTTTAGCAAGTTATATATACCATTTTGCATAACTTTCTTGTTTAGCTGCTACTTTGTTTTCTCTTTCCTTGCACCCACTTTACCTGTTTAATTTCCTTGTACTTGAAGGTGATACTGTAATCTTTTCAAAACAGTAGTGTCTTTATTTTTGCTCCTTATTTAGGACCATGATTGAGACTGTTGGGTGGTAGATAACCGAGGTAATAGTAAACAAGAAAAGAGACAAAACGTTGTCCAACGTAAACGTTGGTAAACAATATCAGGTTTTATTTTCCCTCCTCATCTCCTGATTTTCTCATTGTCCACAATGCCTTTCCTTTAAGGTGGTGTTTCTTTAAAAAGTTGCTTTCTGCAACACTCTTCTGTCATTAGCCATGGTATTGGTTCAATATTCACTTAGCGTCATCAAGTTAATTAAAGGTTCACCTTCATTAGGTTTTTTTTTAGTTTTGAAGCATCTGTCTCACTTAGCTTTGGTCAGCTTTGCAAAACAGTCTCAGGGAAGGCCGAACCAGGATGTTCATGCCACTGCACCTACCACAGTCCAACCACCGATGGTCATTCAGTTCACGGGTCCGAGGCCTCCAGAGCAGAGAGAGAGGACATTGGTCCTCAGCACCAACGATTTCACTGCACAAATTGACTCCTTTTGCGCTGTGCCACGTGCTAACACAGACAGCATTGGTTTCATTCTTTGAAGTGTTTGCCTTTGAAGGAATAATTACTGTTGGGTGTAAGCAACTGTCATAGTTGTTTATGAAAAATGATGGTCTCTTGTAACAAGAGACAAAAGGAAAACTGTAATTTAGAAATTGCCTGAATCAGAAGTTGTGGTATTTAATTTTCTTTTTCTTCTTTTTTTTTTTTTTCCTAATGCTGTTAAAATTCATTTAGTGATGCTTAACTGATGTTATTCTTTGTTTGAAAGTATTATTGTAACATTTTCCTGTTCATCTTTGCAATTCTGACTACTTTGAGAAAAAAGTTGTGACAGGCAGTCAGTGGGGAAGAGGAGACTAGAAGGCTGTGAGCTGAGGAGCAAATTATTTCAGCTCCCAAATTCTTTGTGTTCTGTAGGTGTATACTCACAAGTTTGTAGCTCATGCAAGATCAATTAATTTTCACCATCATCACTTCCATCACTTCGTCGCATTTAAAATGCTAATTCCACCAATTCATATGAAGCCAAAGGACAAACATTTTAAATACTGTATTTTGATGTAGGAAACAAATTTCTGGTTTTAATGACTCTATTTTTTACAGTGCTTTGATGTTATTTGGGCATGGAAGGTACTATGGAAATGAAGATGGCATGTTTTCCTTCTGTTACTGGTGTGACATCCCAGTACGCCTACACTGACATCATTGGGATTGCGGTTTGGGAAACAAATCCCTTGAAGATGAATGATGGAATCAATGTCATGCAAATGAAGTTATGAAAAGTAATTACTCTGCTTGCTTGATAATGGCTTTCCAAAGATACAAATACTATCATTTTTTAATATAGTGAAATGATTCCATCTATTAGCTGCTGGAAAATATTAGTTCTTAGATGTAAGTTCAAAACAGGAGAAGATTATTTTCAATTCAGTAGGAAGAAGCAGAAATCTATACACTGTTTTTAGAAAAGAAGAAAAGAAATATTCCATCTTCACTAATAGCATACTATTCACAAAGCCCCAGGCTATTTTAGAGTGTTGGAATATTACAGACTGCATAGTGGGCTTTAAAATAGAAAGTCAACCCAGCCTTAATTGCAGGAACATTCCATGCATTATTATAATAACAATTTGCTCTGTGATTCTCTTCCCAGTCATTAAATCTGTCAGTCTATGGCAGTTGAGAGGTGCATTTATAATAATATATAACTTTTATGTGACACCTCCAAACCAGAAAGTATTTTTCTTGTTACCTATAGACAAAAATATGTTCAGTTGCCATGGATGTGATCACCTTTGGGGTGAAATGTGACAATGTAACCAAATGAAGTAATGCTCCTTACGCATCTTTAAGATGAAAATAAAGATGATTGCAGCATGCATCAAAAACTGCTGGAAGAATTTTGGTAGAAGTGATTTTACTACTCAGGATATAATTTGATGAAATCACAAAAAGAAAGTGTCACTCTGTTCTTAATGATAGGGTTTGCTTTAAGTGCAAACAAAACCGGAATGTCAAAGAAAATATAAACATTATCTGCAGCAGATATATTCCTGACAGTTCTCCAATTCAAAGGCTGGCCAGCTTGATCTAATGTAGCTTGTCATGTAATCTCATGATAAAGGTAAAAGCATGAGAGTGAAAACATTTTTTCAATTCCCACTAATTTATAATGAATATGTAAATTTTTGCTTGCAATGATGGGCGACTCACTTGATACCCTCACGTTTTATAGAGAGATCTAAATATGTGCTCTGTGTACATCCTCTGGACTACAGCTTAAATCAGTGGATTCATATTGCCTTCATTTCGGCTGCAGTTCTTCTTCATTCCATGACTATTTCCTGTTGTCAACCTTGCAGTTCTTCATTTAAAACAACCCTTAAAAAAGGCCCTTCTTAAATTTTGGGAAACGAACTGCCTGGGGACAGTGACCATATTAGTTAATTTATTCTCTTATATTTTTGTAGAGTACTAATTTTTTTGGAATCTATATAACAATCCCGTCCCCCAGCCCAATTTTTGTATCCATCTCCTATTTTCATTTCCTCTGCTGCTCTGATCTTATCTTCTTCTCAGTGATTCTTGCACCTGTGAGAGAGGAGATGTCACT
>KZ506243.1:156162-171503 GCA_002844005.1 Limosa lapponica baueri
GGGAACTTCTGGGTGTATTTACAACACAAATCTTACAGATAGATATGCAGTCAAGCAGAAGGAGACCCAAAATTAATCAGATACACTTTTCTGTTACTTCTTCCCAACATGCCTTATTTATGCAAGCATATTTGCAAAGTGAGTATCATGTATTATTTCCTTTCTTTTGCTTTATTCCAGCCACAGAACAGCACCCTTCCAGTATTCTTCCCCTCATTATAATTGCATCTTTACCAATTATAATCCCAAGCTAAATCCTACTAACTTGAACAACAGCAGGCTGTTTTTCTAAGCGCTCTTCTGTGTGGCTGCAGAATATCTATTCCCCGTTCCACTCCTCAGACATCATCTCAGTAATGTCTCTTTCATCTACATTCATAAAGAGGCAAATATTGGAAATTTCATAAACAGCTCAAAACCTAAAACAGCAGTGAGAAACAGGATGTAAAAATTAGGTGTGATGCAAATTATGCTGATCTCCTTCTTCTGGATTATGAAAAAAAGTCCACCTTGAGCTTCACTGCATAGTTTTGATTGTCTACAGTTGGAATGATAACCAACTTCCGTGACAACAAACTTTTGTGCTTTGCTTGCCTAGGTTTGTTTGTTTACTTAGATTTGTTTACTTGTTTGTTTCTGTGGGATCTCCTGGGGTATGTGGTATCTTATACTTAGGACTGGGTCCATTTGACACGTTGAAGAGAGATAGACTGTTAAAGCTTGAGAACCTTTGAGAGTTTCAATTTGCTTGTTTTAATCACAACTGTGCTGTGTACCCAAAATTGTGGTATTTATATGGAATGATGTTAGTAATTTATACCACATAAGGGAATGTCAGTTTAGATTTGTGTTTGAGGTCTATACGAGATGAGGAGGAGTTAATTACTAGGATTATAGCGATAAACTGTGAGAATAAGATTGCATTTTGCCACCTTTCATCTGAGGATTACAGCAAACATCTGACTATTTTATCTGTTGAGATGGCTTATAGCTATCATGGTGACTCATCCTTTCATTTGGGAGAAAGAAAATGAAAATGGAAATTCTGTAAGTACTGGTCACCCGCTGTTTTTAAAATACTTACCATTTGTATTTGCTGTTTGCCAAATACAGCCTTTTGGAGCAGCAGTTGTTGCACAGAAATCAATGCAGGCCTTTTATTTCATAGCTACTGAGAAGTTCCAAGCTAACTTGTTGCCTCCAAAGCAGCACAGCAAAATGTTTGAGGGGACTGCAAACTACTGCTGAAGTAGCTTCTCTGCATGTGGAGTATTTTGAAATTGTCATTTTGGTTTTCTATCCATAATTATTCTCATCCTAGTTCTCACATGGTGTTATATTACCTTTTTTTTTTCTCTGTCTTGTTTTTCCTGGAGCTACTACTGCAGTGTTTGCATGCACTGGTGTGTAATTCGTTATTATGACCCAGCTGAGCAGGGTTGAGAATTGATACACGGCTGTCCCAGTCAGGAATCAGGATGTGGCTTTGTAAACCCAGTGTGTGTAATTGTGTATTTAGAGTGGTTAATCAGAGCTTGTGGTTTGCACTGGAGCTGTGATAGATGTATTCTGGTATGATGAAATAGGGTTACATATGAGAACAGTGCTTGTCAAGCTTCTAGAGGCTGGACCTTCACCATTTACTTTGAAGATTCGAAATACATTTCACTCACAAATTGTTGTTAATTACTATTTGGTCTACATGTACATACACATATAGAGTATGCAACATATGTGTACACATGCATTCAGTCTCATGAGAACTAGGGCTGGGGTTTTGCCAGATCTCTTTTTACATCTGCAAAATGTCTTGGATGATATCTTTAAGGCTCTTTCTAAGAAAATGACTGATTTACACAAGGAGAAATGAGTCTTCTGTAGGAGCCTCTTACAGTCTCTTTTGTTGTAACTGAAAATAAATACTTTGGGTGTTCTAAGAAAAAAAAATATCTTTATTAACATTTTCAAGCTATGGGTGTAAACATTAACCTCCAAAAATAATATTTAACAATATTTGCAAGACATGCTCAATTCCTAAGGTCAAGGGAAATTGCGTCTAAATGCACTTAGTGATATTTGGGGTGATTTGGCTGATTGGGCTCTTTAGTGTAACTGTGCTTTGTTGTTTATTGGTCTGCAGTACTCCCATATTTCAGACTTAAGATATTTATTCAACATCAGTTCTGTTTTTATAAATTCTGTTGATGATCCTTGTTGGTTTCTTGACATTGGACAAGAAGACGCATCTTGTCATCAGAGGCAGCAAATACCCTAAACTCAACAGATAGCTTACATGTTTTTAAGACATTTAAAAAATTACGGCAAATATTTCCAGAATTAATTGCTTGGACAAAGGCACTTTTTTTTTCCAAAGAAGATAGACAAAAAAATGGGATAGCTTTAGTAAGTGCAGATGACTTGCTGAAGTAAGAGAGAAGGCTTCAGGAGAAATTAAAAACTTACCATTTTTTACATTCTTCTTTTTTGGTTAAATCCCTGATCAATTAATTTGAAACTTTCCAAAAAGCACATCTTCAGCATATGATGTTTCTCAGGAAGGGGAGTACATCAGGAGTGACTTTGAAATACAATATAAAGTTAACACTAAAATCACTACACTACCACCATGGTATTTGAGAACTAAGGAATATTGTTCTTAAATTATGAGTATTCTTGCTTTTTTGTTTTCTTGGATTGTTCTTGTTTAATATTCCCATGTGCAGTAGTGTTATAAAAATCAGAGAGCGCTGATAGAAAAACTTGCTTACAATATTTGACAGCAAAATTGATTGGCAAACTTTTAAGTTTGACTGGTTTGTGATGATAAAAAAGAGGGATGTAGAAGTTGGTTATAAGGTTACCATGTATTGCACCCATGAAAAAGACAATAGTTAGCCTGCATAGATCAGATAAAGCCTTCCCTACAGCAATAGGGGATAATTGCTATACAAATAAAGGCACTTATGAGCTGTGATCTAGGCCACTCTAAGCAAGACTGGCCTCCAATATTTAACGAAAAGGAACTAAATAGGAGAAAATTGAGAGGTTTCTAACCATTAAGGAAATGAAGTTTCATGGAAGCTTTCTAATAGTAGAAATGGTAGTGAGCAATCTGTCTCTTTTGAAAGTGGAGCTTGGTAAATGAATGAGAGAGTATGCATTAATACTGAATGTTAAATCGTACTTTTAAAAGGGCATCGCCATTTCTTCAATGCCTGGACTGTGGTTGTGGTCTCTGTAAAGCTGTCATTTTTCTGTAGATGTCCCTGAGATGTACCCAGCCATTTTTAGCTCTGAAGCTTTATTCTTCTAAGCAGTTATTGATGTCAATTGGTACAACTCAACAGGAGTCTGTGCACTTATGCATCTCTGAGAGTTGTACAGGTACAAAAGAAATCTCTTTCAAAGAATACGTCTGAACTGGGAACAAAGGCAGTTTCGAAGTTGTTACATGACAAATTTAAATAACTAACCAAATTATCTTTGAATTTCACTGTAACAACTTTGAAAGATTCTGCCTCTGTCATGCATTCCAATGGGAGAAGCATTCCACGAGTCCCCATGTACTCCATTAGTCTGTCAAAATGGCACTATCCTATTTTATTGCTAATTACTCTTTTTTGTTACGCAGTAGTGAAGACACTTTGCATGTGGTTTTTAAGTGATTTACTCTTCCTTGTAATTAGATGGCATGATTAATATAGTCTATATTATAATATAGTCACTGTTTCTTTTAAAGAATGACATTTACACTGGGGGGAGAAGGAGCTCATAAAATCATGACAACCTGCTTTGATAGGATCGTCCCTTTAGTGAATACCTATGATATCAAAAGGCCAATAATTTTTCTTTGTTCAGAAGTCACACTGTAGAAAGGCAATCTACATTTAAATAGTATACTGTGAGTTATTTGAGAGCTTATAAAAATGCTTGCAAGATATAGACTTTATTATCATTCTCTTAGAAAACATAGCTTACTAGGAGAACACTGGAAACTTCTTGGTATTCTCAGCCAGTTTACATGGATAGGTGTTTTCCCATGAATGACTCATTTTTCTGTATTGGAACTAGTTCACCAATATTAGAGATGAATGAAGATATCTGTTAGGTAATTTCACTCTGTCATTTGTTGTTACATTTATACGTTTTTCATCATTCTGCATGTGCTATATATGAGATTTTTCATATCTTCCTCCTCCTTCCCCTTTTGCAGTAAGGCACTATACTTAATATCAGATAAGATATTACTAAAAAAAATATAAATTTATCATGCTTCTGGAGAAAGCCTATTACAGATATCTGTACTTGGCTTTTAGACTAAGATTTCCAGATATTGATAACCTCTGATTCAGTGACACTGTAGTGCAGACAACCTACAAAGTTTTATGACATTTGTTGACACTGGTACTATCAGAGCAAGAGCAGGCAGTGTAGTGGAAGGAGGTATGTCAGTTTCCTCACTCACCAAGTGACTGGAAGGCATTCTGCCACAAAGAAAAGATGAATGGGTTTTCTGTTACTCTGCTCATTACTCATGTGGTCCTCAGCAAATTCGACTCCTTGACTAATATAGTCCTCCAAGAGTAACTCTCGCAAAGGAAGTTAGAAGCTATTTGTTTTCAACTAAATATATAGATGACCTGAAATCATTTCCATTAAGACATAAAGGAGGAAAAGTTTTCCAACAGTATATTGAGAACCAGCTCCAGCTGATGAAGCACAGAGAGCCTCAAGTCTGCTCCTTGAAATCTTATAACTAAATGTGTGTAGCTGAAGCACCAGTGTAGAGAAGAATATAGTGGCTGTAGGAGTCAAGAATATGGATTATCAAACCTGGGCATGTCTAAGGTACCCTCATACTTGATGTGCTACAGTAGTGACAAACTTGCGTGTACTCAAGGGTACTAGCTCCTTGTGGTTCCCAGCCAAATGTTATAAGCAAACATAAGTAGCAATAGCCTCAGAAAGAAGGTAGCTGTTGACTTCTCTTGCCGTTATCTCCTACAATAATTAAATTACTTGATATTTTAAAAGGCTTAAGGTTTTTGGAAGAAAATGATTTCTCAAAATGGAAATGCATACAGACAGAATGAATTGAAAACTGCCTTTTCTGAAACGCTGAAGAGGATTAAATCTCTTTGCTATGAGACTTAGGTATTAATGTAAAAGTATAATACATAGAAACAATGGACATGCATTTGGAAATAGAAAGTACTTGTAAGGATAGTAAAAATTCTGTTTCACAAATAAATTCCTTTGAGCTATAAAAAATGTTGAGTTCATCTAATTAAAATAGAACATGAAAGAAAGATGATTTGATACAAACATTTTTTACTAAGAGATCACAACACAACACAGTGGTGTCAGACAAGAGAGTTGTTGTATCCTCCTTTTATTAAAAGGCAAATTGATAAAGCTGACTACTGTTCACAGTTTTCCAAGAATTGCAGAGTCATCATTACTGAGCAATAGGACAAAACTCCAATAAACCTGCAGCAATGAAGTCATGGTTGGATTTCTTGATATAGGTACAAAGTTTGACTGAAGAGTTGTTTCTGACTCCAGAAATAAACTAACTGAAACTGAGGTAGGTGATTTAAGTTGGCATAAGATAGTGTTGCCAAAACAAACTCATCCTGCTTTCCTAATTCACTGCTCCTATCAGTCCTTCACTGCTGCCCCTTGTCCGTTCTAGCACAGGTGTTCATGCAGTCAGTGAACCCTATCCGCCAGCAAACTAACATTACTTTTTGCCTATGCTAGTTTTGCCAGCTACTTCTCTTTGTGGCTGGGAAAGCACTTGTGCCAGGATAAAGAAAGTGTTGCAGAGGTGGGAATAATGAGAAGTAAGGCTCTTGTTTGGCAGCATTGCTGACTTATGTGGCTTAAGACATGCATACTGTTGTAGCCTGAATATCCAGACAGGCACCCAACCACAAAAAGTAAGCAGAGACGAGATTAGAGTTGGCCAGGATGAGAAGTGTTGTTTTATACAGAAACACAAAGACACCTGTGTCTCAAAGGAACTTTACATTACTTCAGCAGAGACATCCCATGCTTCTGAGTGCAAAGGCTGGGACAGTAAGTAGAAGCATACAGTATTATCCCAGTATTATCTAACAGACCTAGAACTTGCCTAGTTGCCCTGTATAGGATGCAAAAAATAAGCTTTAAGGATTGGATGACTTTAATAAACCAGCATACATTAGAGATGGTATCTTGTATCGACAAGGATTCCAATAGGTTATAAAACGAATTATGAATTACATGACTTTTACATAGCACCAAGAAATGAATTACATGATTTTCATGTGGCAGCAAGAAATGAAAACTCCTTTGTGTTTACCAAGATAGTGAGATTGCTATTAAACAAACATGCTGCTACTGGACAATCATTAGGATAAAACCAGATAAACTAAGAATTATTACAGGCCAGAGTAAGGTCCTTAAACATGAGCATTACATCATGAAAATTGCTCAGGGAGAGATTTTCAGCTATCCTTGCAAGCAAAAAGTTTTGGCAGCATCAGTTATATTAAAAAAAAAACACAGAAAGACTGCACTTCTCTTTGCTATTTTTCTATTTGTGTGGCTTTCCTTCAGTATTGCCTGAGTAGCAAGGCACAGTGACCTGGGTCTTTCAGGGTGAAAATAAATATTGGTGAGTTCTTGATATGTGATGAACTTGATGACAATGGTGGGCTGCGTAATGCTCTGCTAAGTATGAAAGACAAGAACTTGTCAATGAAGAGGAGCAAATGCCAGACAGGACTGAAAGAGATTAATTTGAGACATGCTTAGTAACAAAGGCAGAGGAGAAAGGTGACATGTGTTGTACATGTGGAAAATGAGAGATTATTAAAGCTTCATGATACCTGTTAACTTATTTCAGTTAATTCATCCTTTATTTGCTGAAACTATATTTTCTCTCAAAATTCCTTGGACTGGCTTTCAGAGCAAGGTGAATGATATGAGGAAGAGAAACACTGGAAAAAAAATGCCATTTTAAAAATTAACAACAGCAGTGTATTCTGAATCCATTTCAAAAGGAATCCTATAATATTAATCAGTGTGAGCACATGCAGAATGGAAGTTCTTTTTGTAACATTATGTAATTGTTTGTGTTTGCAGAGCACTGGGTAAAATGTTAAAAATGTGTCTGAAAATGGAAAACTGACAATTGTTAGGTTTTCAAGTGGCTTCTTGGTTCTGTGGTCACTGGCGGTTCCATTATATTTGTGTAAGGCACCATCTACATTTCAGAAAATGATAATGCCATTACATAATTAGTTGTTAAATGTGAAAGGCAAGCACAGACATGAACTTCTGAGGCATATTTTCAGCAAACTACGAATAGTGAAAGCAAGGAACTCCTCAAACAGGATTCTGAAGGGAATATAACGCAAGACCTCTAAGTTAGAGCAAAATTTTAAAATCTTAAAGGAAAAACACATAATGCTCCAATCCAAAGATCTTAAGAGAGAACTTATAGATAGTTGCTCAATAGAAAAATTTCCAAGCATCTGGAGCAGAGAAATGTATGGGGGTTATTTGAAAATATGAAATTGCTTCCTACAATAGCATTCTGTACTAAGCAGCATTCATATTTCACAATTCCCAGGAAATTGTGGTACAGCTATGTTACACCCACAAACAACTTCATTTCCATCAGATTTAGATAGACAAGTCAGAAATTTTCTGTAACAGTAAATGGTTTGTTTTTATTGCTCTGATTTGTTATCCCTTGGTTTCTTATCCAATGAATTCTTTTTCCTTCTGGCAATAAGACTTGGGAAACTACTGTATCACTGGAAAAGAGGATTCTCCGTTCTCAAGGTGTGCTGTTAATTATTTATTACAATTTCAGTTTCCACTCTTCTGAACAGACACACCTAATCTCTTGTGAAGGGTCCAGGAAATCAGTCTGACTTGCAAGTTTTTGTGTTAGAAATGTGCTTTTAGAATTACTACTAGAATACATTTACAGCAGTGAGCCATTCCTCACAAACGTGAAGGTAATTTTCAGTGTCAGGGTCTAGTTCAGAGGATTTTCTGAACACCAGAGTCATCCTTCTAGTACCCAATTTTGCCATTATTTACAGTAAGTGCTTTATCTACAGATATATATGACCCTACATGGGACCCAGCAAGATCTATTGTTATTAGTAATGCCTCTTGTTTCTCTTGTACTTTTTAAAGATGAAAATACCATTTTCCATTTGATTTAAATGGGATCTAGTGAAGGAAATTCAGCGAAAGATCATAGAGACTATTCTGGGCTATAAGGTGCTCACTGCAAATACTTGTACTCACTTTTTCTTGCAACAGTAGTGTTTGAATGTGGGACCTCTCCTTTTTGTCACATTTCTACTTCAGAAGTGTGAGCTTCTTTTTCCTCCTTATGTGTTAACTCTTTATTAGAAAATGCTGATGTTCTTGAAAAAGGTTTTTCTTTTTCTGATGCCTTCCCCCTGGATACCATGACATTGTAACAACAGGGTGGGGAAGCATTTCTGTGTTTTGAATATATTAGTGCAGATATTCATGGTTAAGGAGTTTAGAAAAGTAGCACAATACACAAGGAGCAGCTACAGAAGTAACATACCATTTCTACAGATGGGGCATCAACTGCTGCTTTTTATTTTTCACAGGCATGGTATGTTATAGTACCAGCACATACATATCACACACTCCTCTGTCACTTTGTAAATTAAATGTTGATCTATTTAAAACCCTTAAGTATGTCAACATTTATTTAAATGGGAAGTGGCCTACCACGTTCACATCAGCCCTCCACAAAGGCAACATTTTAATATGCTATTCTCAGGAGAGTTTGCAGTGAAATTTCTGCCTCCAGACACTGCTGCCATCTGCACACAATGAAATGACATACTGTTGATCACCACTGACCAGCCCGGATATTTGCAGGTCATTTGTGATAGGAAGGAAGGTAGTTTCATCACCAGAGTGAATAATGAAAGAGATAAAATGTAATCTTGATAGATAATCCTGTTAAGAGGGAAATTGGAAAGTATTTAAACATCCTGCTTGATACTAATAGGCTATTCTATAGGATTAGATCTAAGATTAATGCTCAGTATTCATTGACAAAGCTTCCTCTGTACAATTACAAGCTTCTCTTGAGTCTTAGGTGACTTGCTTTTATGCAGATGATATCTTTTTTTTTTTTTTTCCTTATTATCAGAGCAAAACCACATATGCTTTTAGGAAAAAGTAGGATTATTTTCAAGTAATGTCTAACAGTTTATTCTATTTGCTATTGAATTTCAAAGACACAATTGATTTTCTTTTAAAGTTGACCTAGTTAATAGTTTTCTTGAGAGTCAAAAGGTGACTGAAAGTTGAGGTTTTTTCTACCAGTTGTAATTAAGGCAAAGTACCTTTCTTAGGGAACCAAATCTTCAGGTGCTTGCTTGGAGTTAGGGTCTCTTTTACCCATGAGCAGAGGAAAGAATGGCTCAGGAGTTCTCACTGCCTTGAGTGGCTCATCAAAATGCCAAGTAGATGAGGCTGGAAAGGGGTACTTTGCATTCCTGCTCTTTCCAGTGGAATGATACAGATCTTCACTGCACTGTAAACTATATTTAACAGATTAACTTTTAGTGTTATCTTGGGATTATCTCAATATTTGATCCATGCTAATAAAGAAATAGTAATGTGTAGAACTGACATTGTTTTTAAGTACAGTTCTTCAGTCCTTGCCAGCATGATAAAGATTTCATTAATCAGTTGAAGCCTGAACAGGACAATATGGACTCTAGATAGTTGAATGCATCTGTTGGTCATGGAATCAGACTATATAATTAAAAATAACATATTTTAGGAGCAACAGGAAAAATCCGTTAGTTGTTTCAATCTGCTAGTTTTTGAGTCCTAATAATGAAAGTAATTTTCATATTTTAACTCATCTCTTTTAGATACCTCAGTGCAAAATTGAGAACTAGAGATTTATGAGAACAAAAATAGCTGCAGAATGACACTATCAGTATTAAATACCATGTTCTGTTACAGAAATCTGATAAATTGAACCTTGAAATATACACTTGAGATTAAGGTCAGATTTTCAGAAGAAAAGCCATATGCAGTTTGTGCATTTGAATTTTGGAGAAGAATTCAAGTATCTATACAATAATGTCGTGATTATTGATGCAATACTGCAAGGTCTGATTCAGTAGAAACTGATGTACATATTTGACTCCATGTACTTTAATTTATTCAGTATATACTGTATTTATTTTTACTTTGCTGGATTAAAGCCTGTGTTACAGAGCAGTCAGAAAGGAGAGGCTTTCGAGAGTCACTTTCTTAGAAAGAGAGTAAGATTGCTGCAGCAAGAATGTGAAGAATGAAGTGAGAGCTCTGGAAGAAAAGGGGGTGGTTGTTTCAAGTTTACAACAGGTGTGATTGATTGATGTCATGCCAATATCCAGTATGGGTAGCCATAACCATTATGAGTGGAAAATATTAAAATACAGAAAATCAGAAAAAGCCCAGAAGAAGAGATCACAACATTAAGTGAAACTAGTTTATATGAGAAAACACTGTATAGATGACAAGTTAATGGAAGAATAATTTAATTATACATGTTACTGCTTTTGTCTTACATTCATAACTGTAGCATTTTCTCTTCCACTTATTTTTTTCTACTCCTCCACTTCCTGCTTTGCTGCCTCTTTTTCTTCCTATTGAACATAAAAATTGTTTTCTAATCTGTGATTGCTGTGATTTTATGCTATAATGTGCTCCACGTACCATCTTGTTAATATATTTACTGAAGCTTTATGTGCATTTTTATTGTAAACAGGAGTAAAAAATATGTATCGAGATATGGATAGGCATATTGGAAATGAATATGAGGCTCTGAAAGTTCCAGATGGAAAGAATGCTGTCAGCCTGCCTGAGGGAAACTAGCTTTGGGACCTGAAACTAAAGAGCCACTATAGCCTTCCACTTCAAAACAGGACATGCAATACAGAATCCTTTCATGAGGTTAAGTATTATATTTCCTGCAGACTTGGAACAAAGAGGTATACCTGGATGAAGAGAAGAACAATAACAGAAATTGCAGAACTTCAAAGAGGCAACACAGTGTGTGTGTGATTGCAGCTACCCTGCACTTTCACAGGCTATGCAGAGAAGACTTACACATTATTGAGAAATATACCGGGCAGCAAAGAAATATTTTCACAAATTCTAATATCCCAACTATGACTCCTTCCACTGCAAGGTGTGAAACTAAGAACAATACCACTCTTCTGAGGAGTTGGGTTTGTGTGGAAATTGTAGTCTCTTCTCTCCTAAAAGCTAGTTGCCTTTTGCAAACCAGAATAGAAATGGCTCTTTTCCTATCACTCTGGGAAAGGAGAATTAATATTTAAGGTATGTTTTGAAAGAGAAGGAGAAAATCCTTCTGCATGGGAAGTGAGATGTTTCCAAGCACTTGCGGCATTATGAGAGCAGTCACTGAATTTCAAAGAATGAAATTAAAGCTCTAAAAGAAGAGTGAGCAAAGCTTCGGTAATACTGAAAATTTTGAATGCAAATAGGCTACGTTGACCTGTAGTACAAAATAAATTTATTCAGCTGCTTCTACCACATATTTTTAATTTCTGAGCATGGCTTTTTAGTGGTTTTTACTTCTATAGCATAAAGCTACAAGGACCAGAACAAAGGAGCAGGTTTAACGCAAATGAGAACAGTATTGTTGAGGAGGTACGTAAACTTTTTTTTTTCATTGTGAAATGAGTCATTCCCAACACTTGATTTAGGATAACAATCTCATCAGCGAGGAATCGAGAAGCTGCTACACCTGCTGGCTTTGCATGCTTGTTTCAGTACTGAGTGGAGATGTTTGGTGCACAAGAGATCTGACACCCTTAGGGAAAACGGACACAATGCAAACAGTAGAAGTAAACTCAGGCTTTGATTATTTACTGAAACCAATGCTCTGAATCGTTGGTGCTGAAGATCTCACACTAAATGAAGACAATGCTGTGGTCAGGAAGTCACATCAGTCGTTCGCAGGTGGGAATACAGACCATATGAGCAATTTCTAATAATACACACCCTTGGCACGCTGAGATGCAGTACAAACTAAACACTCTCAAATTTGACTGGAGACAAAAACTTATTTTTAGGTTTTCCTACCAGTGTTCTCTCATCATAGCTAGAGTGAGGTTATTTTTACCAAAATGCAAGGATGATGGCATCGTTAGCATCTTCTAGAGATTGCTTGACAATTCAGTTACAAAGATAGCATGGAAAGGTGTATTCCATTCTTCCTGAGTGATCGGGGAAGATAATCTGGAGCTGACTAGTGGAAACTTTTAATTTTTACTTTACTAGCTTTATAAAAGCCGTATCAGACCAAATCCTCAGTTAGTATAAATTGGCTTAGGTCCACTGAAATCAATGACAGTATACAAAAGCCTTCGCTCCTGTGTATAGATCATGCCAAAGAGTCTGGCAGCATTGCTTGGTTTTTCAAAGGTGTTTGCTTTTGACATACGACATTTCTTAACCCCGCCCCCCGGAGCTGGTAAACAGTGAACCTACACAACCCATCCAGCCCCTGAAGGCACAGCCAGTGAGAGATCACGACTGGGAGTCACTGCCTAAGTGATTGTTTGAGTCATTTGCAAAGTGTTCCACAGTGTTTATTGCTTGAGCTGATTTTTGGAATTTCTCAGATCCTCTTTCATCAGTCTCAACTTGAGATAATTAAGCTCTAAGGAGTGGTTTAAGCTTACTGGCTTTTATTTATATCTTTCAGTAGCTTTGATTGGGGATTTTCTTTTTTTCTATTTAATAAATTACATTAACAGTAATATCATCCATAAAAATTTTCATCGATTTTCTTAGTAGGATTAATTTTTAGGTGCTATTGTATTCTATCTGGGTTTGCGCTAAATCATTCTGTAACTTGACTAGACGTAAAACTGCTCATTTTAAATAGCACAAAGAAAATTTATCAGCTATGAGAGAATGCTAAGACATCCTCATAAAACATTACAAGCTGATACTGTAAGTTTGCTTGTTAAGTCTGAAGTATAAAAAATACGGAGATACAAGGCATACATAACTTTCAATTTAATATTTTGATTTTCTCTTTCCTTCTCCATTGTCTGTCTTCTGCAGACAAAAAGATTGAAAGACATTCCTATAGAAATGCAGGCATCTCAGTTAAAAGCTGAAGTTAGAGTACAAGCCGAAAAAACTTTGAAAACTTCCTGTTCCTCTAGTTAGCTCCCAGCTAAACATTATTTCAATATCTGACTCCAATGGTATTCATGATGAATGATGGAAAAATCTGGATCTTAGCTAGTTTCAAACCAAAGACATAATAAAATGAATCAGTCTTAAAGTTATTATAAAGATTCTAAACGGCCTATTACAGCATCAGCATTTTTCCATCAACATTTTTCAATGGAGATAAACAGTAGAAAATAAGCAGCAATGAATTCACTAGGATTATAGCTATATGGAACATTTATTGCTGTAAAGTGAATCATACAGGATAAAGTTTCAAAAGCAGAGCTTGGAAATGGGCTTCATACACTTGGTGATATAATTGGATGTCAAACTGACCTTTAGACTTTCTAGAAGAAAATGGGGACCATTTTTTTTATTAAAGATATGAGAATAAGAAACTATGGAAAACATTCTGTTGTTTACCAATACTAGATTAACAGTAGACAGAATATTTGAAAAGAAAAAACAGAACAACCCTTCAAATGGACAATCTGATGGAACAGGCTGAGAGTAGCTGAAAAATTACTACCTGCTATTCAGTTTGTAATAATTCAATTATTATAAACATAGTTCTTTAATATTTGCTTTACTGTGTTGATTATAGGCCTCATTCAGTACCCAAATCCTATATATCTCTAGATTCAAAAAGACATTTAAGTCCAGAGGAATTAAAATAAAATGTTACTGAGTTGAGAGATGACATCAGCAAGGACTTCTAGTTTAATTCTTCATTTCTTGTTTTAATAGAGCTTTTCTATAATTACAATAGCTCTTATATAGCATTCTTCACCATAGATCTTAGAAGATGATGGATAAAATTATCTTCTATAATTAATTATGTGAAAGATATGCTTAGTCAAGTAGAAGTCTCTGGGCTTAATGTAGCAGTCCCTTTGGCCTTAAAAATCTTGGGATGTTTCTATTTAGCTTACAAATGAAGGTTCAGAGGATGGAAATGAGTCAGCAGGGTGAGAAGCAGTAAAGCAGAGCAGAAATGACATGTCCCATGTTTCTACATTGAACACCCTCTCAAGCCTTTGCCGAATTTAAACAGAAATCAACTACTTCTAACAAAAGTTGATGGCAGGATTAGGGCCTCTGTGTGACATAGGCAAAATCAGAATATCTCCTGCTACTTAGCAAGCTAATAACTCCAAAGCTGATAAGCAGCACTTGCTACAGTCAATTGTGTCAAAGTCCATTTTGACAACATTTGGTTTGCAGATCAATAACCTGGAAGACTGTAACTGCTCAGAAGCCATTGCAGTTAGTGGATCAATAGAAGTGTTGTTTACTCACAGGCTATAATAGTTAGGCAGGAGATGTTTTTATCTGTTGTGCCAAAGATGATTGCATCACTGACTTTATGAAGTCCTCTGAACTGTAACAAGCTATCCAGTCAAAGAGACAGCTAAATCACAATTTTGCTATTGCCCATATGTTTGTGCATATTATACAGACTAAATAATGCGCATTTTTGAAGACAAGCCCTGGTGTTACCTTGTGCCCCAGTCAGTTATTTGCATGCAAGTGTTCCCCATTAGTGCTCTCTTTCTATTACTTTGCTCATTTTGACTGAGGAGATCCACTCTGCTCTGTGTGACAACTAGCAGGCATCAGTCATAACTGATTCAAGATGCTTGATGACTAAAGGGGATAGTTCAGTTTTCCCAGATGCTCCTGGTATGAAGACTGAGATAGCAAACTTTAGATTGTCAGATATGGTCAGGGTAACAGGTGGTTTTATGTGTGCAGATGTCTCTCTTTTCCTCATTGCCTTTCTGGTCAGTACTGAAAATGCACAGGAGTGGATTTTTAGTTGTTTTTTCCTCTTCTTCTTCTTCTTCTTGGTATTATTATTATTGTTGTTATTATTATTAAACAGTAGGTACCTAGAACAGATACTAGCTGCCTGCAAAAGTATGGTATGCAGAGTAATAAAGTCAACATAAATCTGCTGGAACACAGCACACTGGAACTTAGTTGCTCCAAGAGATCCTAAAGGATATGTAATTCAAGAAATTTCCACTGCAATAAAAAATTATTATCAGACTCTAATTTGAAAAAAA
>KZ506243.1:172294-183593 GCA_002844005.1 Limosa lapponica baueri
GTCAAATGTAGGATATTCTTCTGCAAACCAATGGCACCTCTGTAATCTTCTTTGGCCTGTACTTCAGGCTGTTGTGCCTCCTCATTCAGTCATGCTTAGCAAAGAAACTTTCAGCTGGCTAATTACAGCCAGTCTCTATGCTTTCTGAACAGAGCAAAGGGTCTGTATTTTAGTTGGCTTGCTGCATGACCACTGAACTTTGGTCTGTTGCAGACTATTCACAAGGAGAGATGATCCACAAGCTGCCATACAGCAAATTGGCTCTTTGGAGGTACTTGACTGATAAAAGAGCCATCCTGCTGACTCAGTGTAAAGTCAGAATATCTCGGAAGCATAACGGATAGACTGTCCCTAAGGCATAGGCAGAAAGGTCAGAAATGAAGCTGTTCTCTCAAAACTGAGGTATAGTCAAGTTCAGACTGAGATTTATGATTTTTATTATTAAACTTATCAATGAAAGCAAAAGTAGAAAGGGAGGACATGTACACCATATCCAGTGAGAGAACGTTAGAAACAAAGGAAAGTGATCTTTCTGTCTGATGTCTGACAAATGGATCCTTATCCTTTATACAAAACTGTTTGTTTTGTCACCATCTGTATTTGTACCTGCAAGTACCACAGCTGTTTATACAGTTACATCTGCACATGCTGTGAAGAATATTTTTGGTTACTGCGTTTTTGTATGTTAATACTCATAAGAGCAGCAAGGACAATTTGAAATGAGAATAAAAGTGAGCAATATGTTTATAAGAGAACTAAAGCTACTGATTTATCTCCAAGACAGGTAAAAAAATATACTAAGCACTCAGTTTCTGAGGGTTCTTCTGTAGGAGAGGAAAGTAGGGCACTTGGGTTTTTTTCCTGAGGTTTATTTTCCATTAATGCTAATCTCCTTCTGTAGATCTTGCTATTACAATGCTTCAGTGTTGCTAAATAACTTGGCAATTAGTTTAAAATACTAGTCCAGCCAACTGAATTCACATCTCTGTCTTGAAGAATGATATTTTACATTCCTCTAAATAAGATTTCTTCTGTTGATTTTTTTTTCACTTTGATAGTGTTTTTTTTTATAATAAACTCTGATTTCTTTAGCCTCTGCCTTTTCTTAGTTGGCTTGCACTTGATGAAAAAGAGCAACGTCCTTCTAGTAGCTGTGCTAGTGCATGTTCATCAGCATACATCAGTATCATTGCAGCCTTATCATCTAAAGACTTGAGAGGGAAGAAAAGCAGGACTGCAAGTCAACCACAGAGAAGGTGGGGAGGCTAGCAGACCTGCCAGGATCTAAGTGGATTATGCAATCTGGGTAACCAGGGTCCTTTCAGTCAGAGAGCGAAGAATACCTCAATGAGAGAACGTCCTTCACTAAGGAGAGGTGCCATTCAAACAGTGAAGGCTGGGTAGTTCTGACTGCATTACATAGCCAACAGCTGTGCCTGGCTACGGCAAGGGTAGAAGTTGTTTATTACCAATGCGCTGCAGCTTGTGGAATGTTTCTTTGCCAGAACTTGGAAGCAGTGTATTCACTGTGTTGATATATTTGCAACTGTAGAGAAGTTTCTGCTTGTGTCATGTATATAGGGACCCCAGTGCCAGGAAAGTGAATATAATGCATCATTCATTGTGTTATTTATAAGTTCAGTATGTGGACTTTTGTAAGACTTGCCTTGTATTTTAAAACATACTCAGATGCATGTGGACTTACAGTATCTAAAATAAGCAATTAAAATGTGCGTAAGACCTTAGTTACTTTCCAGTGTACTAGAAAAGCAGAATAATTTCCATTACTTATGGTTGACCCATGGCACAAACAAGTTGTGGTAAGATAGGACATCCCAGGATGACATTGATGGGGAGGGATAATGCAAATATACCTCTACTGGGTGTGTTTAACATCACAGAATTTTAATATAATATTGCTGTTCAGAGTACTAGACATCATATTCATTATGTGAGATCCAACTGTGCATGACAAACAAAAAACTCAACAAGGAAGGACTGAGCTTTTCTCAGGCTTACCTGCTGGCAATAAGGTAAAATGGGTGGAATTTATCTGCCTTTGTTTGCCTAGAAAGAGTCTTTCCGTACTACACACTCACAGCATGGCTACATTTTGAACTTTAAATGCAAATTAATTTTCTTTGGTATTTAGGCTGCTTCTCAGCTCTCTTAACTTGTGGAGTCCAGCACATACTTTTGTTTGTGCAATAGATGTTGTCAAGACATCTGACTGCTAACTGTAATCTACATCTAATTGTCAATTTTTGTTATTTAGCATCTCCAGAAGAAATATTTCCATTCTCCCTCTGTCTTTTCCTCTTCACTGTGGGATTTAAGCAAGCACAGGTGAAAATAAAAGCTGTCATTTACAACTAAAAGAAGCACGTGGCACTTGTTGGCACTGTAGAAAAATAGTCATTAAAATGTTCATAAGTGTACAATACAAAAACTGGGAAAATACGTGCTGGTTGGGCAGGTGGAGCATATACAAAATCTTTGTAATAGCTTCAAAATCTCATTATTGAGTGAGAAACTATTGGTATGAAATCCGA
This sequence comes from Limosa lapponica baueri, assembly GCA_002844005.1. Classification (NCBI taxonomy): domain Eukaryota; kingdom Metazoa; phylum Chordata; class Aves; order Charadriiformes; family Scolopacidae; genus Limosa; species Limosa lapponica. The sequence goes on from KZ506243.1 coordinate 174,847, forward strand.
GCATTTAAATTAGCATATGCTGTAAGCAGGCTTGGCCACGTGGCTGAACCTGATTTAAACTCAACATCTCTTTCTTCTGGGTTCTAAATCAAAATCTATTTAAAACAACACCCATGGGCTACCACACATCACGAGTCTTCAAGCAGCATTGACCTTAGAAATCCTGGGACCTCCGGCAAATCTCTTCCAGGTTTTCTTCCTCTCTCTCTCACACACATTACATATCTTTTCTGTTACATTGTACAGAAGTCTTTCTTCTAGTTAGAGCTACATTTTTTTCTTCATGGTAGAAAGAGGAAATCCCCTCCATCCACAGAAAAAATGTTGTCCTGCTATATAGTGACATGTCTCCATTCAGCGTTCCTCCAACACATTACCATAGTGACAGGAGGTGTTGCTAGGAAGTTTTTCCAGTGGTTCTTAGGATGCTGACCTGAATGTTCAAATCTTAAAGGAGCAGCTAGAGTGTGCATTTTCAATTGGAAGTAAAAGAAATTAAATACTTCCTTGATACTAACAGATTGTTCTATGATGCTCAGCCATGAAAGCAGTTTAGTAGCATCTTGCTACAAAAGCAAGCAGTTATCCAAGATATTGATCTAGTTTTCTGCTCCGGTAGCCTAGAAGCTCATATAGCCCAGGGGCAGATTTCAGATATTCAGAATTCAGTTGTCAAATCACAAGTTTTTGCTGACGCCAAAGCAGATTTTCTATTATATGTCCATGAGAGGAAGCTGGAGAGCCCTGTTCCCCCTGTAGAGGGGTTAACCAGAAAGGTCATTACTGTGTTTATGTCTGTGTCACAGCCCTAGGCCCATATTCCAGATGACTTTGTCTAAGGACTAATTAAGGGCTAAGCTGAAAAAACACTAGGATAACAGAAAGAGTATGAAGCAAGAATGCTAAAAAAGGGCCCCACATTTCTTGTCCACTTTATTCCAGACCAGCAAAAGGATCTGGTATGTTACCCAGATCTACTCTCCTAGTTTTCAATTTTATTGCCACTGATTCACTCTTTAGAGTTCTTTTAGGCACAGATATATTTTAAAACGAGAAGGTGTAAAACATTCTTTAAACATTTCCTATATTACTTCAAAAACCAAAACTGAAAGAAGTTTTTGTATCTATCTTGCTTGTTTTGCTTTGGATATAGTTTAACCCCTCAGAAATCATGTACTTAAAAAAAATCCAGTGCATGGGTTGCAAACTCTGCAGGGATTGTTTTCTTTAGCACACTGTTATTCCATTTGGAATAAAAAAATATCTTCAAAACACTCCGCTAGATTTTGTGACATGAGGTTTTATAAAACCCATAACCGGGGATTCCATTTACCTCAGCAATTTCTCATTAAAAATATTAAATAATGAAATGTTTGCAAAACTAACTTGGAGAGTAGGAATCTGATTGTACTTTATTGAAGCAACATAAATGTGGTGGAAACATTTATAAGAAAAGCTCCAGAGCTTGCAGGCATTTAGAGAGCAATACTACCTGAAATATCAAGTGCTGAGGCTTACTGCTGTTGTATGCTAATGAAAAGTAACAAACAGGTATGCTATTACACTGCAGAGCTCAAAGCTGTTATATCAGACAGGTTCTGCAAGAAAATGTGCAGTTTTAGAAGGAACAGTGAGCTGGGTCATTTTTCCATTTCTCCATGCTTTGCTTTACTTAAAGTTCTGAACAGAGACATCTATAGAGCAGGCCTATGTGACAGATTCCAAAGAAAGACGTCTTTGCCTAGAGGTCATTGAGTATCATCTCTTTCCAGTTCCCTTTTTAGTCAAGTCATTCACAATTACAACAATACAACTCTGCATCATGAAGCTCTAAGGCTAGAAGTGGGAGAGAGATTTGAGAAGAAGGAGCAGGTATAGTCAGGTTGTCCGAGTTTAATTTAGCTAAATAAACAGCTTGGGAGAGCCTTAAAAGTGCAGTTCTTAAACTCTTACTCTAAGCCTGTAGCATCAGTTCCCTGAGAGATGTGGTTGTTCTGGCCAAGATTACAAGAAGAGATTGGGAGGGGCAAAGAATACTGAGGGGCTCAAACACGAACTGGTTCTTAAAGCAAAGGAGTGCTGCAGGTAGAATATTTTTGTAGATTTAAAATACTAGTTCTGAAGAGAAGAAGCTGGGAAGGGCTCCTAGTTTAGGATTTATTTATTTATTATAAAAACTGAATTTCAAAATTAGACATAAGTCTGTTTAAAATTAGGTTCTTAAGTGAAAAAGCAGCTGAGATCTTGTGTAGTTCTGATCCTGCTGTTTGTACTCCTGGTTCATTTATTGTAATTTTTCTTAATTGTTCTCTGGTTTGTAGTGTAGTTCACAGAGGTACGTAAACTCAAGCTTGAGGTACCTGAGCAGTTGTACTAACTGCTGTGGGACACACATGGCTCACCTCAGATCAACACTGTTTAGATGACAGTTCATTCAGTGCCTGGGAAATTTCTAAACTTGGAGCCATAAATATACAATGTTTGTATATGGATCTAAGTGTTGGCTAATTTGCCTTTTCAGCTGTCCCCACAATCTTTCTGTTACTAACAAATAATCTGTCTCAGTGGCACTCTCCTCTATTCATACTGGTGAAGTGACTCAAACTCTTTAACTGCTGCAAGGCTGACTTTTGGGAACTGTTCTTACCTGTGACCATATATATATATATGGTTTAGTAGTTATAAATACAGACATGATTCATATGAACATATGAACATATGAACATATATATATTTCTGATTAAGTTTTCCATTCAGGTGAGGGACTGCTTATATGGGAAGAACAGACAATGATGTAAGGTCCGGACCCCTTTTGTGAATTAATGGTCTACTGTGTATACCTTTACTTTGCCCTAGCTGTCCTGGCTATAGGAAATGTAACACATACTTCAAGAAAATTGAGTGCTTCAGGTTAAGTAACTGTAAATAATATTACAGTTTTCTCCTCCAAACAGACTAAAAAATATAATAAAAATCAGCTTCTGTCAAATTTGACTAATGAAAAATCAACAACTCTTGGAAAGGGTATCTGTTCAGCTAAAAGGATTCCAATCTACTTTAACTGTCCAATACTGCACCCCAGAGGTAAGAGAGCATTGCTAGCTTTCTAAGTTATGCTAACATAACTAACTTTCTAACATGAAAGAAGCCAAAGTATGATGCTTCAGTGCCCTTTTAGCCTTCAGTGATCATTTTAAGCAGCATCTAGGACAATTCTGACCTTTCATGACCACTCTGTGTGTTGCCACTGAATGTCTTGATTTTGTGTTTGAGAATTACTGTGAGCAGTGTACTCTGTCCAGGACAAAGGACTTAGTTGCTGCAAGTGCCACTGCACTGCTAGTGAAACCATCACTACCTGGTGCCTGATGATTAAAAGTGAGAAAGTAGTTGGATGTGTCAGCAGTTTCTCATTGCAGTGTGTCCTGGAGATACATTTTGGGTCTATTTTGACCCTGGTGGAATTCCAGCCAGACCACATGTTTCTAAATCACTTTCCTCTTTTCTTCCCTCCTCATCACGTTCTCTTTCATGGCCGTCAAATCCTGCTGAATTGAAGTCTGAAAGAAGCCTGGAGCCCAGAATATAGGTCAGATTCAACTTTGAGTTGCAGCAAGTTTTGCTCGCCATGCTGGGCTTAGCCTCTCAGTGACAGATGCATTCTCCAGACATGGCACTGCAGACTACTTGCAAGCCTTGCTTGAACACGGTAATAGTGTGTGCAAGCTTTGTGCAAATCTATTGAAGCCTAGGCAGATTCTGAGTGCCAGATCACCCCTCTAGAAGCTGAATGCATCTGTGCTGCCCTCACAGATTACTGGAATATACAGTGTGTATATATTATACCTAATGGCTAAAGAGAACCTCCTGATGGGTGTGAATTCAGCTTACACAAGAGTTCTGGATCATGGAGTGCAACACACTAAACAAAACACAGCAGCACGCAAAACACTTACCCCTCAGTGTAACTGAGCCCAGCAGGCACTGGTTTGAGTAGAATTATCCTCTCTTAGTGACAGGAAAGTAAGAGTGTCATGTGAAAACAGTGCTTTTAACTAGGTAAGTAGTGAACATTTTCTGGGGAGCAGATCAGGTGGATTTCTGCAGATGTGGATTTCCATTCCTAAATCTTTGATTCATGGTGTGACCTTGGTTAAATCAGATCCTACCCCTTCATTTTCTCAGATGTTTTTCCACCTTTTGGAAAATGCTTTCCTTAGATGGTTTCCTTAGATGGAAGATAGCATCTAAAAGCAAAGCATCAACACTGCTGCAATTCTGTTGCCCTCTGAGATATTTCTCTTCTGATTCTCTCTGATGAGCATACTTCCACTGTACAAAGCTTGCAGTCATTTTCATTATCAGTCTATCTTTTCTTTTGATTGACAAGCCGTTTTCTAGAAATGCCTGTCTGTCTGTACAAAATAAGCACTTACTATATCTGGTGTTTATAAAATGTAGCTGATTTTACCAGGCCTTAGGATCCCTGTAAACCTGCGAATGGAATGTGCTTTCCATTCTTATTGATAACACACAATTCCTGTATCTTATATTGTTCATTTTATAATGCATACCCCCAAGTTACAGTTTCTTAATTTTCAGCAAGGGATCTCAGCTGGGTCTTTAGGCCTTCTTAATTATATTAGTATTAATGTTACCATACTGAAAGCAGGGAGAGTTTAATTTCTGTAATAATTTTCATATGTGGGGAAAGTAGTCAGTTCCTTTTGAATTAAACAGTCTCAAACTTTGAAGAACCCTAAGTGGGGCTTTTGTTCATAAGTCAGTACCTTTGTGGTTTCAATGTAAGAAGCCTGGAACTTCTTACTATCATGGGTCTTGAAGTAAGCGTCTTCCTTTCCTCATTTGACCTGGATGATCTTGAATGGATGTCAAGGCTGTCTACATATTGCATAAAATCTTATTTTCTGGATTATGGTAATTCTGTCTTTCTTAGAAGTGGCGTCTTACAAGCATGCCTCCAACTGGCATTTCTTTGTAACTCAAGTCTTAGCTTTATTTAAAAACTAAGTGGAAAGCCAGTTACTCTGCAGGCAAATGACATGAAATGAAGAGTCCAGTCTCAGTTTTGCAAGAATATACATAATCTCTGAAATTGTCTGTTCTGTTTTAGCTATCAATTTCCCTGTAGTTCTCTCCCCGCCATTTTGATCCATAGTTTAATCAGTTACATACCAGCTTCCTTAGGTTTAACTGAAAAGTTAGCTCTACAATAAACACAATTTTGAATTTCTTCTGCAAGAAGAGTATTTGTAGATACATGACTAGAAGAGATTCTGTGTATGAATTTCTTGCCAGCAGTAGTAAAGGCATCATGCACAGTTATACCCGATTGTTGCGCTTCAAGTTTGCCCTTAGTTACATTTAGTTGAACACCGTTCTTTGCCTGAAAATGTACTGAAAGATCATAGTTCTTTCTCTTTCTAGACACCCAGCATCCCACACCACCTCAGAGTACCAATTCGGTGAGTTGGAACGACAGGATTTGTTACTGATGCTCTGTTCTGTTTTTGTCATTTTGTCCAGAATGCTTTCTTTCACTTATTTTGGTCCATCCTTGGTATTTTTTTCCTTGGTATATTGACATGCAGCACAGTTTCCTGTTCTCTATGAAAACTAGAAGGATGAAAATTTTGAATAAATGAGATAACGTATTTTGAGTTTTGTAAAAGTTTGAGTTTTTAGTATGCAAGAGAGTTTCATTTAGAGCCTACCATTTCTTCTCGTCTACCTTGTAAAATCAAGCTTACTACATTGCCCTCTGGTGGTGTGAGTTGGTAGTTTAAAATACTTTTTTAAATTACTTTTTATATCGTGAGGAAAACATTGCCTTGAGGAATTAAACAGAGAAAATTCAGTTAATGTAGTAATGATATTACCGTTCAATACCAATGTGAAATTAAACAGCATTTGCTGCTCTGGTTGAATACACCATCATTCAACTGATAGAAATTAGTTTGGTTAGAACAATTGCAAAAATAAATTTGAAATAAGCCGTAGTCATTTTACTGTCTTAAAAACTTCCAATACGATCATTTGTCCTAAAAGTTTTCCAATATGATGCTTTACAAGACAGAATTTAATTTTAAAGACCAAGATAACAAGAATAGTTATCCTTTCTGATAAGCACAAACAACATGCTTGCAATAAAACATATATGATATCATAAGAAGAGTTCTGTCCTATCTGTATAAAGGGCTATAAACTGTGGTAATCTATCTGTTGCAGATAGATTTACATTCATATGCAGAACTCACTATAGATTATGACTACAAAGTCAGTATTTTAAGTTGTTTTATTTTGCCCAGAATCCTTTTGCCCCACATGTACCTTTCCAGAGTACATACATGGAAATAAATAATGAACAACAAACAATAATGTGCTGCATTCCTCACCAAATTACAGTTTTTTATCACATCATGAACCTCCCCAAATACACTAGGTTCTATGCAAATGTCTAGGAATATGCATGCCTTAAACAGATTACTTAAGTTACTTTATATGAGAAGACAAAGTGCAATTTTCTGCTAATTATTCAATCTGTAAAATTTTATCTTGTAGTTGTGTTCAAATTACTTGGTATGAGTTTGCTCTCAGTGTTACTGGTTCTATATATGCATTGGTACACTGCTTTCAGTTGGTTGCCTACTTTAAAAAAAAAAAGAGAAAAAAATAATTTGTGCCATTTTCTTCTCTGGCATAGCACGCCCACAACCTGTAGCTGAAGTAAAAATCTCTGCTTCACCCTCTCTGCCCCTGCCTTCCCCCTGCCTCCCCTCGCTCTGCCGAAGTAGAGATTTCATGGCACGCAGACAAAGCGTCCAGCGTAGGCCATGCTTTGTCATCCCGTGTTAGGGTAACTAGGAGCCCCATATACAGACCATGATTACGTGTGACTGTGGTAATCCTTGTTTTTAATGGGTACAGATACTTAGCAGTAATAGGCCAGATTTTGACATACGTTGTTTGTTTCTTGCATATGCTGTGAAAGGAGAAAATTGTCATCGGCTGCTGTGCAGAGATTCTCCCAGGAGAGGCAGATGAGCCTGTCAAGCTCCTGCTTTGTTTGTAGAGATGCAATTCCATGGCTCCTAGCTCTTCTCCTCCTGCCATGTTACCTGCCTCTCGAGCAGTTATAGTGCCACTCTACTCTTCCCTCCCCTCCTGCTTCCAGCAGGGCTGTGAGCCATGGGCATGCTGTGCCTAACACAGGTCCTTCACAAGGGACAGGCAGTGTGAGGTAGGACTTGCATCCTCCTTGTCCAACACACCCCTGCAGCTTGATTCAGATCAGGCAAAGCTGCCTCCATCACATGACATCCTGTGACCTGGTTTGTGAGCTTGGGATGCCAGCATTGTGTTCTACACAATGTCCAAAGATCTCCACAAAAGATCTCCACGTGTCCTTGCTGCAAGCGATGTGTGACTGTCCTGGTTTCAGCTGGGACAGAGTTAATTTTCTTTCTAGTGGTTGCTCTGTTTCAGATTTGGTGTGAAAGGAAAGTCAATAACACATACTGTTTTAGTTGTTGCCAGGTGATGTTTATATTTTTCAAGGATTTTTTTCAGCTTCCCGTAGAAGCTGAGGAAGACCATAGAGAGAATGACGGAATGGCCAATGGAATATTCTGTACCATAGATGTCATGCTCAGTATATAAATGGGGTTAGCTGGGGGGTGTGTACTCATGATCACTGATTGGGACAGTGCCAATTCACCAGGTGGTGAGAGTGACTTTTGTTATTTTTATTATTGTTATTTTCCTTTTCTGTTCTTTTGCTATTAAACTGCCTTTGTCTCAAACCATGAGGTTTTTTTTCCTTTCTTCTCCTTTTCTCACTTTTCTACCCCAGCTTCCTGTGGGGGAAAGGGGAGTGAGTGAGCAGCTCTGTGGTCCTAGCTGCTGGCTGGGATTAAACCACAACAATGACCAACAGAGAAGAAACGTAACTTCACCACTGGCTATACTAGCTAGGTAAAGTGGACTTTAGAAGACAAATTATAGACAGGAATAAATAAAATTAGACTTAACACTGTTCTTGGCATGGAGTCTTACATCACATGGAAATGAAAGGTTGCATATATGCCAAATAAGTCACATCCTCCACTGACTTTTTTAAGAAATGTATTATCTTAAAACATCAAACATTATGTTGCCAGTTTCCTTATTGCTCTTGGCATTTCTTGAGCATTTTACATTATTCATTTGCTCCAGACAGTAGTTTATTCTTTTCCTCTGGAGAGAAGAACCACAAATAGTGGGATTTAAACATATCTGAGCATGGAACAGTTTCAAAACACCTGACTCCTAAAATAATCCCCCCAAAGTCCACCTGGGAATGAAAGTGAAACCATCAAGGCAGCCAAACAAGACTTATCTTAGCTCTGATCAAAAAGATGCCACCACCATTTTTCATATGTTTCAGATATTGTGTACAGAATCCAACAAGCTAGTTTGGTTTTTGTAAATATGAAATAAAAATTAATGTGTCATCTAGCAGAAATCACATTGGATTATTTTAATTTATCTTAAAAAATTTTAAAGTGTGCTGTAACACAAAGCATTATTTCTGAGGATTTTTAAGTGATTTTTGTCTTTTACTGGCATTTATGAAAAGATACTTCCTTTTTGACCTTTAAATTAGAGAAAACAGGGTGAAGCTCTCACAGGATGTTTGTGCCTGCAGTCCGATTGGGATGATGGAGAAGAATGGGCTTAAGTGGTAT
>KZ506243.1:185817-205260 GCA_002844005.1 Limosa lapponica baueri
GAATAGAATAGAATAGAATAGAATAGAATATCTCAGTTGGAAGGTACTGCCTGACCAATTCAGGGCTGACCAAAAGTTAAAGCATATTATTAAGGCCATTGTCCAAATGCCTCTGAAACACTGACAGGCTTGGGGCTTTGACCACCTCTCTAGGAAGCCTGTTCCAGTGTTTGACCACCCTCATGGTAAAGAAGTGCTTCCTAATGTCCTGTCTAAAGCTCCCCTGACACAGCTTTGGACCATTCTCATTGTAATTCTTGATCCTGTAAAAGGCTTTGTTTTGGAAGAAACAGTGTACAGTGACCCATACGGAGAAGCTGGAGTTATTCTGAGGTTCGCCAATTTGTGTCAAATAAATTTCATTTATTTGACAGTGGCCATTTCTAGCCACTGCCAAACACCTTATTCTCTGCTTTGTTGAATCAGGATTGCAAGAAGCAGCATCTTCTCTTAGTCACTTCAAGGGGCCTCTACTCTGTTGTGTAATGTGATGGGACACCATTTTTTCATAAACGCTCTTTGGCTCTATGGGTATGACTTCGTAGTAGCAGAGGTTTAGCAGTCCTCTTTTATGCTTGTTCAGGTTGTGTTATTTGTGATCCTCATAAACCTTGCTTTTCCGATGTATGAACTTTATAACACCTGTATAAGCTCATCCCGCAGTGAAAGAAAGTTAGTCTAAGTCACATTGCCTTGCAATTGCTATGCACCCAGAGCATTCAGACAGTGATTTCCTGCAGCTCACCCAGTGTGCAAAAACCTGTTTACCTTTGTCCAAAGGAATGATGTTACTGTGACATTGAACTAAATGCAAAGTATGAATCATGTTTTCCTGCACAACGTCTGGGCCAAGAATCTTTCTGGGAGGTCAGACATGTAACTGAAAAGCTAGGCATAAAGCTGCACAGCAATAATAACAGATTCATACTGGATCCAGCATGGGTTCTAGTCTTGTTGTTCATGTTTTCTAGTAAGAAAGCCAGACCCCCAATATGATAATCTGTGTACCTTGCATCCACAAGATTCTCTCCCATGTGAAGCAGCCTACAGGATCAATCCTGGGTAAAGCTTGATGAGTAGGGACAGAATAGTGTTTAAATCATTATTTGAACAGAAGAGCTGATTAAACATCTCTCAAGGCAGAATATGTACTGTAATCCCACAAAAGTCAATAGAGGCTGGAAATGAGATAGGGTCTAGATGAACTTGGTGCTTTATGTTTGCAATATTTTAATCTCTTAATTAACAAGATGTTCTTAGCCCCATCACTTCACTTTTTGGTGCTCTCAGCTGATGATATATCTTCAGATTCTATGTTTGTATTGGTAGATCAAATTCTGACCTGAGGCCTTCTGATCCACCCTCGTTTCACCCACTCGTTTGTCCCCTTCCATTCTTATGAAATTAATTGTTCACACGCTCTCACCGAAACCTCTTTATCTTTGTTCCCAAGCCATCACTGCTCCCCATGTTTGCAGCCATTAGCATTACCACCTCCCTGCAGTCTAACCTTCCACTGAGCCACATAGATGGGGGCTGCTTTTGCTCTGCTTCCAGGACTTTTGGTTTCTGGGCCTGGACAGCTCCACCCAGCTGGTAATGATCCTAAGAGAGAGTTTGAGTATCACCAACTGTTGCAGCGCTTTTGTCCTCTGGCCATACCTACACTTTGCCACAACAACTACTCTGTTGGCTCCAAGCAGAGGTGATTGTGTCAGCCCCACCGTTGTCTTATATTTCCACTTGCCCTAAAAAACTTTTTTTTGCTCTGCACCTTGGTGAATTTTAGAGGCACTAGAAGAGTTTTGTCAGTCTTTGTGTACAATTTTGGGAATAGGAGATGGATAGGATCTCTCAGCTAGAGAATCTGTGGGATGCCAACAGTTGAGTGCTTGGGGTGAGGCTGATTCCCATGGATGAATCGCTTATAGCTTCTTAGCATTTAATTCTGAAGCCAATAGTAGGTTTCCTGTCCCCCTAGGGTGAGAGGAAGAGCTTCTGGAACCATAGACCTCTCAAGGGCTACAGGGAAGTATGCCAAAGTTACGTGTCTGCTCCCTTTGCTTCTAAGACCTCCCTGAATGAGCCAAGGTAATGCCTGAGGCACTTTTTGCGGTGGTGAGGAGGGTTACACTGCAGTAACTCCCTGTCTCTGCCTCAGGCTTTAGTTTCGTTGCTCTATTTGAATTTTGCTTCACATGTTTTCAGAGTTCATGGAGGAAGGGAACAGAAAGGCTGGAATTAGTCCTTAATGTACGGAAAGCATTTCAAAGATGCCAACATGTGACTGCTACTGCCATTGTGAAAATGCATCCTCCACCTCTGTCATGCATATCATAATTAGCACCTGCCAGTTCCGAGTGCTCTCCCACCAGCACTCAGCTGTCCCAGGTGGCACTGCAGAGTGTGGCTGCCCTGCTGGGCCTGCTTACTGAGCCATCCCTTTTTGCACCTGACTCATGCATTGTTATGCTGACTGAATAATTAGTCTCTGAAATGAAAATGGTTCCAAACTATGTATGGCAGAGATTTCTTACTTCAAATTAACATTAAATGTTGCATGCATGAATCCTGTATAGACTGGAAAGGGAGGGGTGGGCTTGCTTTGTGGCATATAGTTCCCACATCAGGTGATATGAAACTAATAAGTTGGTGCCAGGAACTCGCTTTTCACAGACCAGCTAGAGGTGCAGTTCTTCACTCTGGGGGAACTGTGGCTGCAAACATGACTTGGGCACAATAACCTATGAAGACAGTGAGATATTTACTTGACTGAACTCCAAAGGCTCATACTGAGGCAGATTTGCCATTTCTGGCAGAAATAGATTCCCCCGGAGAATCTAGTCGTTTCAAGACATCTGCTTGCAGATTCAGACAAGGGATATTCTTAGCCTAGAGAACTCTTCTCCACCTGATCTCTCCTGTTACAAATGCCACTTGCTTCAAGCAGGAAAACAGAAGAGCTGTGAAATGAGCAAACAACCTGTTCAAATAGCTAGTTACTTACTGCTCAAAAGGACAATAAATACTTCATCGAAAATCCTAGGATCCATGCAGATAACTGAGCTCACGGTGGTAGCTTAAGAAAGGATGCTGGTGTATCTGGCACAGGTGCTGTGTCTGGCAATATTCCTTCCCAGTTTGCTGTTGTGCTTAGTTAAATTCCCAACAGTGAGCAGTTGACTAGTTCCCATGGCTTTTGGAGACTTACAGGTAGATCCTACAGAAAACCTCTAATCCTGCATAGGTCAGAGCACAATATCCTATTGTCCACTCAGCACTTCGCAGGAGTTACTGTTGCTGAATCAAGACGATTTTTTTCCCTTATAAAGTCACTCAAATGTGGACTGAGGAGGTCCTTGATCGTGCAAGTGGAATTCAACATAGTCCACTGCTGGCACTGACTCTCTGGCAGAAAATATACAAACAAAATTTTGTACCTTGTTCTTTCCCATGCTGGAAAATGTCCTGCAAAATATTATTGCATTCCCTTTCTCACTTTCCCAGCCCCCCTCCCTTTTCTTCCTTTCCCTCTGCTTGATGCTAAACCCGGTTTTAATGAAGATGCTGCTGCCAGTAAAGCGGTGGCTATATTTGTTTAATGAGCCTGTTCCAATGTGTCGTTTAATTGCTCCATTATTTCCTTTGTCAGCACTCTGGATAACAAAGTTATTGGTATTTGACTAATTTTTCATGCTTGAATTAAAATATATCAGTAAATACAATGTCAGCTGCAAAGAGGAACTACCAGCAAACTATGGGGATTTAGGGACTTTTTTTTTTTCTCTCTCTCTCCCTAAGCGGTAATTACTGAGGTAAATAAAACTTCTGGGAACTGTTATTTCAAATTGAATTTTAACTGCTTGCTTCCTGGAAGGAAAGACATCAAGGTTACTGTCTGAGTGAAGCATAAACAAGAATAAATATGGAGATACTCACAGGGAAGGCAGATAGTGGGATGTTTATGCTAAATATTATGCCCCTCAGATTTAGGTAACAAAAAATCAAGTAACTCAAGTGACTGCTAGAAATGTAATGTTTTTATCTGTGACAGTGTCAGCTCCTTCCCTGAGGAGATATACTCGAAGGGTATTTCAGGTCCATTTTCTTATTTTCCTTCCCAAAGAGGGAGGAGTTTATAACATGATCACTGGGAAATCAGGGCACAAGGCTCCAAAAGGAAAATATGCTGCAGTCCCTATGGTGGGTGCTGTAAGGGAAAGGCTAGACCTGGTTCCTATAGTACAACTTCCTCCCCCACAGGGCACCTTTCTGACCTGAATCCACTTCTGTTCCTCGTGGGAAGGGAAGGGAAGGGAAGGGAAGGGAAGGGAAGGAAAGGGAAGGGAAGGGATGATAAGCAGATAAAAGCAACTGAAAGCTCTGTTGACGTTTTGCAAGAAGATTCAGAATCAGAAGGACTGATTCTGAAATAATCTCAAGTAACAAAGGCAGAGTTTCTGTAGCCTTTTAAGCTGCAGAAGACAGAAGTTTTCCTTCTGTGTTGCTGTGAAAGCCCAGGCTTCTATAACCCCTTGAGACATCCTGTCACTGATTAGTATAGAGCATCAAAAAGTCAGAAACTTGGAAAGTTACCGGGGACTGGAACACACTCTTATTATAAAACCTGTGATGGTGCAGGACAGCATCCTTTCTACCTCATTTCATTGAAGCACAGAGCAGCAGAAGATGAGATGAGAGCGAGTCACTGAAAGTCCTGAAATATGCCAAATATGCCTGAAAGTGCCAAAATAAGCGTAGTGAGCAGCAGAGGAGATTAGGGGTGTGGATTGCAGCGTTCTCTGGGACAGATAAATGGAGGTTCTTGTTAAGACCTGGTTAGTAAGGTACAGCTGCCACTTGGGGATTGTGCTCTTGCATCATATATTCATGCACTTTCATCATAGTTGTTTTGACAACAAGACTGGAATTCAAGCCTGTAAACTGATGCAACAGTACTTACGGAGCTGACAGCAAGGGGTTAGTTGCCTCTGTAATGGAAAGGAGTGAAAGAAAAACTCCTAAACATATAGTTTAGGCTCTGAATTAGAACACAAAGGAGGACCTCCAAAATAAATCAGTGCTGCAGAAAAAAATGTGTGAGATAGACTAAATTATTTGCTGTAAAAATCATTAAATTGATCTTTAAAAAAAGAATAAAACCGAGAAAGTGCTAGTGCTTCACTAAGGCTTCTACATGGTGAAACGCTCCATGGGAAAACTCTTAGGAGTCCCTTGCAGCACAGGATGGGAGATCTTGGAGCATGGCTCATGTTTCCAAGATGAGTCTCCAAACTCTGTATTCTAATGATTTTGTATGTCTGCATTTGTATTTTCTATCTCCTGAACATCTCTTTTGATTATTGCATATGGAATTATGGGATCAAAATACCTAGATTTTAAAATGGAAATTGATGATGTTGTGGGCAGGCAGTATTGCATGGCTGTTCATCTACTTAATAGAGAAAATATCTAGATTTCAGTTCCTGATTCAAGCTGTGTTTATGTGTTTGCATTATCAACTGTTTAATATAAATATTTAAGTGTGCAGTAGAGTAGAGGCCAGAACACAGCTGTGTATTCAAAATCACTAAAAAACAGTAATGGTGTTTCTAGCTCGTCATCTTATATTTTTTTCCATGTGATGGTACAACTTTCACTGAAGGAAGCGACTATACTGTCCCCATGTGCCCCTACCCTGAAAAATTTTTACAGGGCTAGTTCTTACCTCCAGGGTAGATGCACCCTCTGCAACTGTGCAATGAAAGGCACTAAAGTACTTTCCGTCTGCTTTATCCAAGAATCCGTCAAGGGGAGAGCAGCACCTTTTTGCTGGCAAAATGAGTGTGGTGGAGCAGCAGCCATTTACAAAGATCTGTCTTGTTGAAAGAGAACAGGGTGCTTGTTAACATGCAGGCTATCACTGCAGGATTACCCTGTGATGAGTTCTTGTAGGAAGACTGGAACTAGAAAGTTACATATTGACTGAAATTTCATTTGAATATTCTTTGAATAGTTTTGCATACTGTAGAAACTGGTAGAACTTTTGTGCTGTTCATAGGTGTAACAACTCTATTAGCTGTCTGAGCTACTATTTACAAAATGTAGATTTGTATGTATTAGTAATAATTCTTTTGAAGTAGTAATCAGAAATGGTAGACATGAATTCTGTCAAGTGAAATGACTTAAATTTTTGAGTCGGTAGGATCAGGGCTTCAGATATGTAGAGGAGAGGCAAAAATAGAGGACTTCACATGATCATCAATTTGATTGATACACAGCGAAATATTTCCTTCACTGGTTACCAGGGTCAGGCAGATCTTGTGTATATTTGATTGAACAAGCACATGTGTCCCTTTTTAGGTGTTGCACAAGAAGTACTCACTGTACTGGTTACAGAGTTTAATTCATGCTTGAAACAAAACAGGAATTACAGGATTTCAGGGAAATTATATTGTAAATTATAATGAATAGTTTAGAATATATAATAGTTTAAAGATGATTGCATAAACTGGAGAAAGTCCCAGCAACAATGTGAAGAAATGTAAAAGGTTTGTAAAACATGCTATTAGGAGAGGCTGAGAGAACAGGTTTTGTTTAAACTGCAGGAAAGAAGACTGCAAAACAGCCACAGTCTATCCATATAGTAAGGCTATTATAAAAAGGTGATCAATAGTTTTCTGTTCTGGGTGGGAAAAGAACAAGAAAAAACCATCTTTTGTTGCAGAGAGGGCTTGAAGTGAACAGTAGAATATACTTCTAACTGTTAATTGAACTAACTGTTTAATTGAAGATTTCCACAGCCATATTAGTTTTTGAGAGCAGGTTGGTCAAACAACTGTCAAAGGTAATGTTGGTTGTACCTAATCTTGCCTCTGCACAGGCGCTTAGGCTGCACCTCATTGCTGTGATACCAGTCTAGCCTGAGCTTAGAATGTAAAGACTTGGCAAAAATCAGAGGGAATTGAGATGTGGGGACTAGATGAAACAGGATAAAATGCAGTGTGGATTCATGAGACATAGGTCAAGCTAAACTTGCCGTTATCACTTTCTTTCTAAATATAACTAATTTTCTTGACAAAAGCAGTTTACTAGATCTCATTTATATGGTATTCAACCTAGTGTTTGGTATGATGTCTTGAAGAAAATTAACTGAATTGAAGAAGATTTGTTTGTATAGAACTGCTTAGGAGTTTGAGACACTGGTTATAAGAGAAAAAGAGAAGAGTAACAGTGAAGGGGATGTTACTAGTAAAGTTCCCCACTTAAGACAAGTCTTAATAATTCTATTAATGACTTTGATATAAAAAAGAAGTCAAGTAATGATGGAATGAAATGAAATTCATTTGTGCAAAGTGCAAAGTCATTGCATTTAGGGACTAATAACAAGAATTTTTGCTATAAACTGGGAGATAATTAGTTGAAAATGTTTAAAGGATGACTGCATGTAGAGAGAATGAGATGGCAGTAAAGCAGTAAATGAGATCTTGAGATGTGTCAGTGAAGTATGTGGTAGCTATTAGGAAGAATTAATGTTTTTGTGCATCCCTAACTTCATCTGAAATACCATTAGCAATTCTGGTCACTTTAATAGAAGAAGGGTAAGAGCTCAAGTGTAGAAGAGGACCACTAGTAAAATCAGGGGAGCAGAGATACATGGGAGTAGATTTGAAAAAAATTTACTCTTAGTCCAGCCAAAAGAAGGCTGAGAGGGAATATTGTAACTCAACATGGGGAATCAGAAGAGCTACTTAAATGCTAGAAAGTACTTGGAATAAGATCAAATGGATATAAAATAGTTTTGTAAAATAGGAAATTAAAAGGAAATTCCTAACTATTCTGAATTATAATGATAGAGGTAAAAAACCAAATTATAATTGCTTTTAAAATGGAGCTTGGTAAATTCTTGACAGGAGATGTATAATTTGGTATCAATAAGAGGGTATTTGTCTTACAAGCTCTTGCTTTCTTGCCTTCCTGTCTTCCAGTAAGAAACATACATGTATTTTGCTTTCACATGCTGCTGTCATAATTTGGGACAGGAGAACTACAATCCTGGATCAGATCTCTAGTTCATTTCATTTGACACTGTCTCACCGGACTGCCACAACTTCTCAAATATAATGGAAAGTGGCTTAGCAACTTCATCTGCCAGCTCCCTCAGGACCCGTCGCTGGATTTCATCAGGTCCCATGGACTTATGCACCTTCAGGTTCCTTAGATGGTCTTGAACCTGATCTTCTCCTACAGTGGGCGGTTCTTCATTCTTGTAGCCCCTGTTTTTGCCTTGTGCAACTTGGGTGGTGTGGTTAGAGCCATTACCAGTGAAGACCGAAGTGAAGAAGTCATTTATTAACTCAGCCTTTTCCGTTTCCTGGGTGACCAGGTCTCCTGTTTCCTTCCAGAGAGGGCCCATGTCTTCCCTAGTTTGATAATTTGATTTTGGCAGGAACAGCTAGCCAAAGCTTCAGAGGAAGTGCAAAACTGCTAAAGAAGGCATGTCCTCTAGCATGCCCATGGGGGAATTTCCCCCTGCTTGGGGGCTTTTCCATTTCCTGGGTGACCAGGTCTCCTGTTTCCTTTCAGAGGGCCCACATCTTCCCTAGTCTCGCCTTTAACCCTGACATAACTATAGAAGTTTTTCTTGTCCCAGGCCAGATTTAATTCTGCCTGGGCTTTAGCTTGCCTAACCTGGTTCCTGGCCACTCGGACAGTTTCTCTATATTTCACCCAGTCTAACCGTCCTTGCTTCCAGCCTCTGTAGGCCTCCTTTTTGTTTTTGAGCTTATCCAGGAGCTCTTTGTTTATCCATGCAGGTCTCCTGGCTTTTTTGCCTGACTTCTTTTTTGGGATGCACCTCTCCTGAGCTTGGAGGAGGTGATCCTTGAATACTAACCAGCTTTCTTGGGCCCCTCTCCCCTCCAGTACTTTTTCCCGTGTTACCCTGCCAATCAATGGCATCTTCAGTAGCACTCTGACTAGTTCTACTCCTTCTATGCTCCTTTCAGCTGGAAGGTTTTTCATTCCTCCAATTTAATTTGTTTTGCCTTTCTTGGAATGCCCTTTTGCTATTGTCTAGTTTTTGAAATGATGTGGCCAAAGATGAAGAGTGAGGAGTTGCTATTCACCCATTGGAAAAAAACCAAAACTATTTTCTGCTTTTATCCATCCTTTCTGGATACAGACTTTTTTGATACTGCATTTGATACCAGTAGTTCTTGGATCTCTTTTTGAAAATTGTAGTTGAAAGAGATATTAAATCCTTAAATCAGAATAATGAAAAGTGATGAGTAAGGTACATGAAATCCAAGATGAATTTCCACATATCACTTGTACTGAGTGCCATGTCTAAAGGTAACATGATTATTCCAGAAAATCTGTATTTTACCTGTTTTTCAAAAACAGACTGATTATGTAGCATAGTAGAGCTATTTTACTGGTCATGTATCAGAGCTATTCTTCCACAATATGCTTCTGCACACTGGAAAGACCCATGGCAAGTGATTCTCTTGAATAATGATTGAGATACATATACTTTTATTTAATTTTTTTGCTTCACTTGGAAGGTAAGCAGAATTCATATCAAAATGATGACTTAAATAATTTTCAGGAGAAAATGTTAGGAAAGGCCACATGTCCTTCATCTGAAACAGTAAAGTTACACATGATGTTCAGGCTGAGTGTGTACCATCCAACAAGGGAACGAGAGGAAAAAGCCATCCAGAGTTGCTGAAAATGTTCCTGTTTAGGACCACTAGATGTCAGGCGGAACGAGTAATTCACCCTGCCTCATTTGGGGTGAATTTCATCTTGGTGTAAGGGATTACTGCAAAGCCTGTGATCCGCTTGAGGAAGGGAGGAGGAAACAAGTCTCAGTCCTTGAACTGGCCTTCTCTGCAGGACTGTATGTCACATATATCACTTAAGCTTTCTCTGCACTTGTCTGTACGGTGACCTCTGCCCTTACAAAGGCTGAAATTAGATATTGTATGAACAGTGCATCTTCTGAACAAAAGCACTCTGCTGAAAGGGCTTTAAACCTCACTGATTTAGTGCAGCTTTTACATGCAAAATTTCTAGTGTGTGTGAGCTAACAAATTCTGTGCTGCTTCTTATCTCAACCAATTTTATGACATGAGGGTAGATGGCTACTGCCCAGTCTCTGAGAGGGACTTCAAGGCACCCTCTTGCTTACAGACAATGTACACAAATGTACAAAAAACTCTAATCCTATCTCCAGAGAGCAAGAGGCAGGAGCGAAAATTGAGTAAAGAAGGAGAGAAATGAGAAGGGATAAAAACTAAATGAACTGCTATCCTTTACAGTTGGCTATAAGTGTGTACTTTATTATGTGATGTCAGCTGAAAAAAATGTTTAGTCTTGACAAATGTAGCTAATGATGACCCCATGATTGGGTTATCACTGTTGACAGCCCTGACCTGTTAAGGGGAGGAAATCACAAGTCTTGTATTCCCTCACACTTGGCAAGCTAGTTAAAATAGAGATTCTGCATTATATCTGAAGCCCCAGGATTTTACTGTTAAGGATATATGTGTCTGTCATGTATTCTCTTAGATAAATGCATTAGAGAGTTTCAAAATTGTAAGTCTGATTTGCCATATAGTACAAACCCACTGTGTACTTTTTTTCAGAACTGCTTTTCAACACAGTAAGTACTTATAATGCTCAGTGCCTTGCAGGAGAGAGAGAAAACTTCGCAACTTCATAGTATGCCATTTCTAAATATCCTTATGCTGGGTTTTCTAAGTGACAAGCTTTGAATAAAATGCTTTCATAGATTTGCTAACTGAAAATGAAAACCCATAAAACATTTGCACAGGAACATTTTAAATAATAATTTTATTCATGACAATTTAGTTTATTCAAATAATAGTAATTTGTATTGACAATACAAATGAAATAATTATAATTAATTTGCTTTGTCTTAAAGAATTTTTAAACTGAGCTCTTCAGTGATTGGTACTGATAGCACTTTTATTAACAGATGATGAATTACTGTATCAAGTTGCTGTCTTTATCTATCGTTGCTCTCTCTAATCATAGGAGTGGGATCAATCTGGACAAAAAGTCTGTTTTCTGGAGTTTTTGTTTTCTCAATAATTCCCCAAGTTCTTTCAGAAAATATTGCATAAACTGGCAGAAACATCAGAATAACAAAAGCAATCTTTCAGGAGGGTGCATACAGATGAGCTGAAGTGTCTGTGCCTCAGACTTTCCCTGCATGAGTGAATTGGCTGGAAAACAGCGGAGTGCGCTGTACAGCTTCGTATTGACACTTACCACCCTGCTCTGGAAGGAGGTTGGATTTGCTGAAATTGATTAAGGAATAGAAACACAGGAGATGAGAAGATGTGACATTTTGTTCACTGTTTCACCTGGCCTTTCTTGCATAGCCCAAATCACAAAATGGTACTTACTGGGAGATCTAGGAAGCAGGTCTTGCTGCTCCAGGTCCTGAAGACAGGTCTGTGCCTAGGGAAGTCGTGTCTGTTTTGTGAAAGGTTTAACAAGGGAACTTCGTAAGATGCCTCAAAGGAAGATCATATACATGAGTACATGCAACATTACAAGTATGAAAGCAGAAAATAGTTATTCCTGAAAGATATTAACCATCAGTTTGCAGCTCCAGGGTGACTACTTTATGCAAGATGCAGAGCTTCAAGGCATGAGTCAGTGAAGTGGAAAGCCACAGAAGGAATTCCTGGTGCCATTGCAACAGGTAACAGAATGGGCCATACTGTGTTGCTGAAATGCCTACTGTTGTGGGACAGGTGGAAAACAGCAAACACATTAGAAAAGTTCTGTTAAAATCAGTATTTTCTCACTGCCCTTCAGTGGAGACACTGTTTAGTGAAAGCATATGAGCTGGATACTTTTGTGGGTAATTTCCTTAACTTCCAAATTTTTGTAGTAAGGATGCTGGAGGATTTGTCCTTCCTCATTCCTTTTGGTATCTGCTTTTAGGCCTCTTAATAAATGTATATAATCACTTTTTGAACCTGTTGATGCTGTTGTCTACACAGTGATACTGCCTGCCTGCATGTCCGGTGACAACCAAGTTCCAAAGTTGACTATTGACTTTGTAAAGCTGTATTCTCTTTTAACTAGTTTAAACTTTCTGTTTTCAAATACTCTCCCAGTACTGTCATCAAGTTCCCCCTGTGTCTAGTGGTCTTGGATATGGTAAATAGCAGTCCTACATTTACCTTATCCACTGCCACCTTGATTTTGTTATTCTTCATCACACAACCTCTCCAAGTAAGGTGTGCCAGCCTTTTTGTATCACATCATAAGGTAGCTGTTTAATTTCCATGCTCATTTCTATGTACCTCTCTTAATTCCTGTACATCCTCCTTGAAATGCACAGACATGGATTGTCTATAGGACTTGAGGTGTGGCTGCACCAACGCCTTTACATAGCAGCAGCAGCAAAATAATGTCCTCTGTTCTTCCTGTTTTGATCATCTTTGCTGATGACACCCAGCATCTTGCTGCCTTTTTTGGCCACTGCATTGATCCAATTATTTCAGGAAACTGTTAGTGACAACTCAGATCCTTTTCTTAGCTCATAACTGCCAGTTTTGAGTTCTGCATCATGTAGACATGGTTTAGATTTTTTTTTTCCATAAGCATACTACATTATATTTGCCTAAAGGCAAGCCTACTGGCAGCCTTTCACCCATTCAATTTTGTGGGCTCATGCTGGAATTTGGTGCCACTGGCAAGGAATTCAACTACTTGAAAGAGCATAATGCCATCCACACACTTAAAGAGATTTCACTGCAAACTTCATTCTCCACGGGATGGATAAAGAAGTTCAATAAAACTATTCCCAGAACCAGTTTCTGCTGGGACACACTTTGGACACTTCTTCATCCTGAGAATTGTTAGTTAAGCCCTATAATTTGTTTCAGATTTTGTTTTAACAAGTTTTAAATCCATAAAGGGCCTATCCTCCAGTCCATGGCACTTTCTTTTCTGTATTAACCTTTGGTGTAGGACATTGTCAATGGCTTTTTGAAAATCCAAATATATTGCATCCAGGGGTTTCCTTACTAGTGCACTTACAGAAGTCCAGCAGGCGCATGAGGCAGCTTTTCTCTTTGTAGAAACTACGTCAGCTCCTTCGCAATACCCTGTGTTTGTCCATGTGATGAGTGGGTTTATGCTATTATCTTACCATGGCAGGAAGCCAGAATTGCTTCTCTGTAGTTCCCAGTATGTCCCCCAGCACCTTTTTATCCTTACAATACTGTTTCTTTTGTGTTCACAGCTGTACTTATATCTGGAGAGTGCTTTACCTACCAGACTAAAATATACTGTGAAAAGTCCTGGCTTGAAAGGAAAGAAGAAACAAGCAAAGCTCGACTCTGTAGTTTATTGATTACAGCTCTGAAATAGTGGAGCTCTTCTCTATATTTTTAGGAGATGATGCACTTTTTGATAGTCATGGAGTTCCATGGTGGTTTGATTGTTGCTAAACTGAGGAAGTCCTAGTGCAGCTTGACAAAAAAATTAATTGACAGGAAGGTCAATATTTGCTGGAGCAGTTTTTGAGGGATGTTGTTTTAGTAGGATTCAGTATTACAGACATAGGATTCAATATTACAGATGTCACATGTTCAAAATCATGAGTTGGGCCCTTTTAAGGCTGATTTTAAAATATTAATTTGGAGCTCTTTTTCTTTTCTTTCTGGACCTTTATATCACATCATGTTTTTAGACAGTGACGAGGGCTGGAAATGCATTTTAAAATAGTTTAAGCAAAATTCTTCTAATTCTGACTTTAGGAGTTTGCAATATAATACTTAGTACTACAAGAGTCGGCAGTACTGCTGGTTTGCAAAGGAAAAGTTCAGGCCCTGGCCAGACGCCACGTAACATTTGCTTCATGCAGCAGAGAGCAGCTGCATTGCTGGTGGATGTGGCCCTGGAAGATCTCACCTTACTCATCTGAATTCTGAAGTAGTTCAGAGATTTTGAGGCAAATCATCAGACCACCAGGAGGAAACACAAAGAAGAAAAGTGCAGTGCTCGTGCTTTGTTTGTACTCTGAGGAACTCCACAGCTTGTTGGCAGGAGAGTGCAGTTGAGTTGAGGAACTGGCCAGGGCCAGACACTGTTTTAGGAGAAAGGAAACTAAAAGTTTTGTGTGTTCTTCTCTTAATCAGATATACCAAATGCTCTTTGGCCACAGCTGACACAGTTTCATCACAGCTGATGAAACTTTTTCACTTAGATGTTAATCAAGGGTTTCTGTAGAAAGACTAACATTTGGCCTGTCTCCCAAGTCTCTTCAAAACGTGTTGTGTCAGTGTACTCTCTGTATGCATCGATACACACAAGGTTTAGCAGGTATAGAGTCCACGTGTGAAAATCTAGCATTTTCGTAGTTCCTTGGGGAACATCAGATTATGAAGAGAAAGCCCCTTCAAGGAGAAACAATTGAGACTGGAAGAGAGATTAATAACTGTGTGAAACTCCTTTGTGTTATCAGTTAATGTTAGCAAATTAGCCCATACACCACCATTCCCCCAATATCTGAAAAACTGTTTCAGGAATGGTGGCACACATTTTCCCTGAAACACCTTTGTCTTGCCTGAGAGGTGCTCAGATAAAGTACAGACAAATGAACACACACATTAAAGAATCAATGTAAGAATGAAGGCATTCACAGCTGAACCTCTTTAAGGCTGTGGTGAACAGAGGACAAGATGAATGAATACACTCTTTATGTGGTTAAATTGGATAACGATAATAACAACAACAGCATTCTGCAGCTGAAGCAAATGTTAGGTGTTGTGCTCAACTCTTCGTCGGGGGATTTAACTTCATTTTTTTAATTGGAGGGAAAAGTTACTTGTGAAAAACATTTGCCACACGATGGCAGCATAATCCAGTGAGAAAAAAATTTTGGCTGTCGTTGCTGGGAAACACTTAGCAGTTTTTAGGAGGCTGGTTGTTACAGAGCCACAGTACATCTGAAAATGAAGCGTTGGCAGCATCTGAATAGCTCTTTTGCACTGGGGAGGCTAAGTGGCACAGTGGGTTAGTACCGTAGTCTTTTTTTCTTCTGGAGACTCAGCCTTACATCCTGGTTTAGCCTGCAAATGAAAGCGAGTTGGGTGGTCTCATCCCAGTCCCCATTTGTGCATATCACAAAACCACCAGGCAATTTGGCATGGCCAGGAGTTGCTGCCTGGGAGAGGAGCAGGATTCGAATAGGAGAAGAACTGCAGGTCAGGAGCAGGTGAACTGGCAGATCTGTGAAGGGAAGCTTGTGTAGCACCTGCTCAGACCAAAAGACAGTCACCACCTGTCATCAGTATTAATTTTATTCTGAATATATTTGCACTGTAGTTTATTCTCTGTGTGTGAAATCCAAGTCAGATCTTTATTTTATCCTTCTCCCTATTGCTACTCATGGGAGTTTTGCCAGTGAAAGGAGCCAGCAGGCACCACAGGATTTGGCCTGTTTTTATGGACAATTACAATGGACAAATTCATTTAACTTTTGTTTTGAAGAGAAGGTAATATAAATTATTAAATACACCTTAAGTACCTACAGCACAGGATATACCTTAAGTACCTACAGAACAGGAGACAATAGTGCAAAGGTACTACGCACTGCAGCAAATACTCAGGGTTTGGATGGTGCATGAGACATGACCCAGGTGTGGGTGGCAGCTGTGTTGTACAGGCTCTCCACAGTCTTGATTTCTCTGGAAACAACTGTGGTGCCAGGACAACTCTATTGTCCCCATTTTCCTGGTTGGGAACCAAAACACAGAAAGGCTGAGTCGTGTCTAGGTTTGCAAAGGAGACCAAGAACACTGTTGAGACCTGAATCTGGGTTTATTAAGACTTGCTGCAGTGGAGTTCTTGGAGAACAAGGTGTAAAAATGAAGAGTAAAGGCAAGAGAAAATGTGGGATAGGTGGAGAGAGGAGTATGGCACTGCGGAAAATGGGGAAAGTGGTTGAGGCATTGAAAAAAAACACAATGCAGGAAATAAACGCAAGGTTAGGAGCAAGTGTAATAGTAACAATAGTGGAAAAGTATCAGGAAAGAGTTGTTTTTTATCATTTTGATCAAATATCAGGAGCTTTAAATAGTTCCTAGGAAGCCAATAGTACAATGAAGAAAAAGTCCAAGCAATCAGGAAAAGCAGAAAAATGTGCAATGTCTAGAGAAAGGAACTTGTTAAGAGAAAGAAAATGCATTCATATAAAAATATATTGCTGAAAAATGCAGTTTTGAGGCAAGTACTTGTGAAGCTGTGTCAACTTCTGTAAATACAATTGGCTTTAAAGTGAGGAGATATTATAAAGAAGTTGAAATATTTCATTTTGGCATTTTCCTAGCAAAACAGTTCAATGTTTTATTTCTGAGTTGCAGTTCATTTTACAGCTAGGTTTGTTTTAATTTAAGATAGAGTAAAAGCAATCCAGAAGTGAGGCAGGATGGTTCAAGAACTGGAGAATGAAACATTTTATTATACCTGAAAGGAGACTGTCATTTTTTTTTTAAGCAATAAAAAAATTGTTTCATGATTCCCTGGAAAAATTATTCTCCTCAGTTTTTCAGTTCTCTCACTGAAGTGAAAAATCAATTATTTGTGCAGCCCTAGTTGTGTAATGAGGCATGTTGAAGAAAAACTTTGTTTAGAGATGCAAGTGCTCCTGTACTAGAATTTTGGAATTTTAGATACCTCTAGGTGTCTTAGGGACATCTGAGGAGCCAGGAGGGGGAAAAGGGGAAAGGAAAGGGCTCACCATGAAGGATTATATCATCTGACTACAGCCCTCTTTGTTATCAGAAGGAATATTGCTGCCTCATTGATGACACAAGTCTGGGTTTTTAGTTTGGCATGGAGGTCTTTCTCCATCTCCCAGAGTCTTTCTCTATCTTACTTCATGCTTCCAGGGTAAGCTGATCTCTTTAAAAAATTGATACAGAAATCCAGACAGGGAGTGATCTATCAGTTAATCTCAGATTTTTGATCCTGTTCTGGGACGTTGTTGATCACACTAGACACAAGTTGATCATACACTGTTAACCAAAACTAGCACTGTTGATCACACTAGAAGCAAGATACACTCTTCTGTACCATTTCCACCGTAACTTTATTAAACCAAGCATGTGTTACAGTGTCAGTTGAAAAAAAAAAATGCCCTGAATTTCTCATCAGTTGTGCCTGCATTGGAACACAAATGTCACTTATGCAAATCCAATCCTTCAGAAAGGAAGACAGAAGTACTTTCTCGTGCCAGTTGCTGATTTTCCACATGCACAATTAGTTTGCTTTATACTGGCCACACACTGTTACAGAGACATAAATTCTTGCCTAAGAATGGCATGGCTGTTTTGTACCCCAACTTCCAAATGAAAACACTGCTGAAAAATTATGGAATACCAGAGATCTTTATTCTGCATGGGGGCACAGAAAACTAAGCAAGGCCACTGTGCCAATAGTATCTCCAAGTAACAGATTAACTCTCTTTCTTTAGCTCTTCCCATCATGCTAGTAATTCTAGAAACACAAAGATACTTACCTGGACTGAGTGAATAAATGTATAGATATCTAGAAAAAAAATGGGAAAAGTTATGATCATGCACTTTAGAACATCATGTCTTCTCCGATTTTTACTTTTTTTTCACAAAACTGGTTGCATTATGTACTGTTTTCACTCAAAATACCGTGGACAAATTCATAGAGGTCATTGTCCAATGGTTGGTTGGTGTATGTTAAGGAAGGCAGGCCTTCTCCCTGCTGCCTCCCTCTGCTCCAACCAACACAACTTTCCAGATGCAAGTGATTCAGCTCCATCCCATTCCTTCTGACAAGACATTCACTTCCATGAGATGGTGACTGCTAGCTGAAGTTGATGCTGAATGAACCCTGACACCGTCACAAACCACTTCTGTGAGAAAAACAGTGGTTTGTCTAGGATTGCTGTGATGTTATGATGCTGTAATTCCCAGTTTGTGGGGGTTTTAGACCATCTAATTATACATCAAAAATGAACGGGCAGCTTTGCAGCAGCTGAATCAATGAAAATGTAAACAAGGTGGGTTTTTTGGTATTTTGCAAATACCAATATGAATTTATATACTTAATATACTTTTATATACTTTTTATATATTCTTAAGGTTCCTCCCTCCCCCCCTTTCCTTATTTATTTTTGATTGTGAAGCTGTAAGCAGGTTTGAAGTGAGAAAGCCCTACTATATCAAAGTCCTGCTGTATAAAATGGCCTGGGATTCCTGAAATCCCATATTATGAGCTTGTCAGCTCTCAGTTTGTGCAAATCCTCTATTACAGAGCCTTTGAAAGAAATTGTAAATCACAATAAAGCGGTAATGTAAAACTATTTTTATTGAAAATACATCTACAAAGTAATGTTTCTCAATCCACTCTGGGTGCATACAAATGCAGAACCAGTGAGGGATGGGAAAAGGAATCTTTCTATAATACCTGATTTCCATAAGAAACAAAGTTAGTATAAAAAAAGATCACATTCTTTTGTGACACAATTCATTTTTCTCAGCTGATGTCATAGAAAGACAGCCATTTACATTGTCTTTGCAATGTATTTCCAAACAAAATCTTAACAAAAAATTAAATTGTTATGCCATAAATTCTACAGTTAACATTTGTACACACATTCTGAATACAGTGTCTATATAAAAATACCTATAATTAGGTATCAGAAAATATCTGTGTGTATCCTAGATTTGCATTCTGTTAGCAAAAAAAGATCCCCCATATTTGTTCTCTTTCAGTCAGAGATTCATTTAGAGCTTTGTTGGTTTGACTGCTCAATACTCTATATTAAACCCTGCTCACTTCATTCACTGGAGAATTCCTGCCTGTATTGTCTGGGTTACTCAACTGGAGAAGATGGGCAGGAGTTCTCAGTCCTAAAAAAAAAGAGTCTCGCCTGGGTAAAGATTTGCCTTCAACCAGCATGCTGATGTTTTCACTACAGTTACTTGTACACTGTATTTATGTTTTTGTAGTGACAGAAGCAACATATTGAATGATTTTTGAGTGGTAACTGGAACATTGCAAGTGAATCCTTCATTTCCATCATAAGAATTTTTTGGTAGAGGGAGGGAGAAAAAAGAAAAGCAAACATAATAAAACAGATTGTGCCTGTCACATAATATTTTTTTCATTCCCCCAACTGTAACTGCATTATAAAACTTTCCAGTTTAGCCTCGATAATAATACAAGGCAAAATGGAAAAAATACGTTATTTATATTTCTAGAAATGGAATTCATCAGAGAATAATCTTGAAATGAACAAAAAAAGCCACAAGATTACAAGTGCATTGTCTCCCTTTTTTCATTCTTTCCTTATCTATTCCCTGAAAAAAACCTATAACATTGCGCTTTAAAATCCTTTCTAATTAAAAT
>KZ506243.1:209435-226573 GCA_002844005.1 Limosa lapponica baueri
TCTTCTCCACCTCTATCAGCTGGTGTAATAAAAGGTATTACTGCTCCTTACACAGTTTGCTCTACTTGTATCCTGAGACCATCTGGACCAGTAAATCACTGCCTCTTCTAGCATTAGCACTGTGATGCTTTTATGCTACTGCTTTGTACATGCATTATAAACTACCTGGTACTGATTTTAAGTTTATAGCTCCTAACACCTGCATGAGTTCTTAGGAAGGAAAATTTGAAAGCCATTAAAAACTTTTTTTCTTGACTCTACTATGTGCAGTGATAAATGTGTCATGTTACAGTTCTTAAAGGTTTACCTAATATGAGAATATGTGCTGGGGGCCTCTTCTGTGCAGAAGATGTAAATCATTACAGTTATTCTGCTACTATAGCAGTTCTTGTTTTTAGCTCTAGATGCTTCTGTTTAATCCCACATATAACAGCAAGAAGGAGTCATTACAAAGGTGCTTTTATTAGAGGTAGGTAATAATGGCTTCTGTACCTGATTGTGATTATCTGCCCAAAGTTCAGATCAAAGTTGTTAACCTGTGCAATGAAAATTGCAGCCAAAGCCTCATATAAAGCGGTTCCATCCATGTTAATTGTAGCACCAACTGGGAGTACAAATCTTGTAACTCGTTTGTCCACTCCGTTTATTTCTTCTAGACACTTAAATGTAACAGGTAGTGTTGCAGAACTGAAACAGAAAAAAAGAAGGTAATAGATGGCGTAAATTCTACAAAGGGGGAATGAGAAGAATGTTGCGCATTGTGATGACAAGAGAGATTGTTCTAACCATCTTAATTTTTTGTGAACTACCAGAATATTTTTTAAAAAAATGCAAAGGCTGAATTTAAGCACTTGTAATGATGGAGGTTCTCCTAATACTCTTGGAAAAATTTTCCAATGCTTAATCACTGTTACTGTCTATGTAGTCCCTAGTCTGAATGTGTTTAACTTCAATATTTTGTCAAAAGATTCTTGTGCTTGTTTAAAAATTTCCTGCTTCTCATTTTTACATCTTCAAGTTATGATTGAATCATCCCTAAGCATGGTTTTCCTGAAGTTATACAGAATGAGCCATTCAACCCTTCAGTTAACAGAACATTTTATCTTATTTATTTGCTGGCTTCCTTGGGAAGGGCATTTTGATGAATGGTTACATTGCTTTACCACTTGTAGATTAACACCAGTGGGCATCTAAGCACTACACAGACACTCGCTTTCTTGCCACCACACCCTGACAGGCAAAGAGGAAATAAATAGTAAAAGCAAGAAAACACAGTGGTTGAGATTAAAAAAAAAACATTTAGTAAGTGAAGGATAATGGAAGAAAAGAGAAAGAAAACGAATCAAAAGAAGTGATGAAAAGGCAATCACTCACTGCCTCCCACCGGTAGAACAATGCCAGCCAGTTCCCAAGTAAAAGATGGCTAGCCTCCCTCAAATTCCCTCTTTCCCTTTTTATTGCTGGGGCAACATGTTACAGGGCATGGAATAGTTTGGTTCATCTGCCTGGTTTTGTGCCCTCCCAACCTATTCCACACCCCTCAATCTACTCACAGCAGGGCCAGAGTGAGAAACAGAGAATGTCTTGACGCTGTTCAAACATTGTTCAGCAATAGCTAGAACATCAGTGTGTGATCAGTGTTGTTTTGGTCACAAATGTAAAACACAGCACTATATGAGTTGCTACGAAGAAAGTTACCTCTGTCCCAATCAGGCCCTGCACACCACTGTTCCTCTACGGCTACATCCAAGTATGATATAAATGATAATTTCATTTAAAGACCAACCCAACTGAACATTTTGCAATTATATGCTATAGAAGTGCCCATTCAGCCCACAGGATGCCACATTCCTTTTCAGAGACATTGCCTCAGAAGGAAGGAAAATGTGGCCATTTCATAAGAGCTGCCTGGGCTCTTTGTTCTTAAAGATGTATCTCTACATCTAATCACACCAAAGTAAAGAGGTTTTTCAAGACCCACCGATTCAGATTACTCTATCTCAGTGACCCCTTCATTGCTAACTACTTAACAGACTTTCATGTCTTTGAAAACTTTATCAGTACTGATAAAATAAAACACTGATAGAATGTAAAGTAAAGAAGGGCTGTGGAAGATTGAAAATCCCTTTGATGACAGTGAACTTAAAGTTGAATTTTAAACAGCTTTTAAATCCACTTGCAGTATAGTATGCTCTCTTCCATCAATCTAGTCTTTTACTCAGAATCTGGAGTGGCGCCAAGTGGTATGTCTTACAGAAGCTGGAACATAGCCTCTTAACACTATTACTGTTATGCACTGAAGTTGGAGTTTCATTTACTTTTTTCTCTTAAACTATGTTTACTGGCATTAGTTTTATTATCTTCTTTTAATCATTACTCTTTAAATCATTATTAATCAAGTTCCCTTTTAGGCATTCCACAAATTTGCAAGGATTGACATCAAAATGTAAAATGTGAAATTAGTAGTTGTCCTTCTCTACCCATTAATATACTACCATAATTTTTTAAGTCCTCAATACCTTGTCCAGTTATACAAAACTTAATCAGATTCTACGCTAATGGTCACAATAGCTTCTCATCCAGATCCTCAAAATAATCTCAAATACCAGCAACTTAAATTTGGTAATACAGGATGTATGAGTTGAAACATCTGTCTTTAAGAAACACTTTTTAAATCTATTAACATGGTTTATGAAAGGTCATATGGCATAGAAATGTATATTTGACTGTAATAATGTTTCCTTGCACCAGAGATACAGGTTTTTTATTCATATGACCCATAGGACATCGGCTGCCAACAAGGGCTCTTAAGCCCTCTCAGAATTCCCTCTGAACTTTCCCGTTTGCTGCTCTGTTTTGCATGCACATTCTTTGTCAGCTGCATCCTTTATCAGCGAGCCATTACAAACTACTTAAAAATCTCAAACACCAAGGCTAATCAAAGTCACAAGGGTTCCAACCATACAGTCGGCATCACCACACTCATTTCATCTCTGTTCAGGGTTTTTTATAGAAAATAGAGTTCAAGTCAATATAATGATAATAATTATCTCTATTGGAGAGCAGCAGAACTGAAATAAAGTGCCCAAGTGAATACTTGAATACACAGTTAACTAATTACATTAAGCAAAATTATTTCTCAAACCAGTAATATTTTTAAAAAAATATGGCCTTAAAAATTTTCTTGTACCTGGAAGATGTTCCCAAAGCTGTGACTAATGCCTGGATTAAGCCTCCAATAAATACCCAAGGGTTCTTACGAGTGATCAGGAAGTAGAGAAGAGGTAGGACAATGACAGCGTGAATTAGCAAGCCGATGATAACAGTTACAGTATACATGGCAAGCTGACCACCAATCACACCCATATCTTCCATCTCAACAATTTTTCCAGCAATCAAGAACAGGATCCCCAGTGGAGCGTACCTGCAAATAAGGAATCACATCAGTATTGTTAAGAACAAAGTAGAAATTCACTTCCCCATCCCTACCTTTTGTGTGTAGATGCATGAATGTAGGATTTCACTGTTAGGATGAATGCAATTATTCAGAAGCAATTCAAGAGCTTAACCCTTTAACTCTTAACAGTTCAACCTGGATTAAACCACAACAGTGATTGTTTCTGATAGACTGTTGGATTCAGGATCTGGTAAGGCATTCAAGCTGTATAGCATGCCTTTCACGACACATAGGGAGACTACCTTTGGAATTCAAGTGCCATTTAAAAGCTAGTTTAGCCAATTCCATTACAATTCTGTCTGTATGAATGAAGGCTCAACCAACATAGTTGTAGACTATGCCAAGTGTCCAGTTCTATTGTATCACCAGTACCATTTCCCATGTTGTTGGGGAAGGAACCCACACAGAAAGTTGAAAACTTCAATGATTTCAAGCTACTTCTGGACATGTCCCATTTTATCCAGTGGGGCAGCGGATAAACACTTTAGCATGAAGCCATTTATATGACAGAGGTTTGCTGCATTGTGGGGCAGCAACACAGGTGGTATGGTCTGCTTTTTCCTATCGGTAAGCACAGCTACAGATGATGAAAGATCCAGTGCTGAGCATAACAATCTAACATAATTCTGCTGCAGCTGAACTTCTGGTACAGCCTTATTTCTAGTAACGTCCACTTGTCTTTTCACACTGTTACAAAATTTGTCCAGCATATCTCAATTGCACTTTAAGCCATATAGAAATTTCTCAGAAGTAACAATTCGCACCCACACTTTATCATCTTAAGTATGCTTGTAAAGAAGGAGAAATGATTTTTGCTTTGTATAGATGTCTTCCTGGCACAATAGAATTTCAGTTACTGGAAAAATAGACTTATTTTTAGTTTTGTACTGCAACATATGTGTGTTTGCTCTTGTGTAGGCTTTTGGAGACAATTTGTTTGGGTTTTTTTTCTGTAGGAAAGAAGGCAAAAGACAAAATTTCTTTTCTTAATTAACCTTCTGCCTGAGACATAATGAATCTTCATTGTTGAAAAGACTTCATACCTAATGTTTGCAGGAAAAGGTACTGGTTTTATTTACCTGTAGAACACAATAAAGGAAGTGGCAAAATTATGTGTAAGCAGTGCAGCTACAATTCAAGGGCATACATATACACTACACAACTGCAGGAACCAGTTGTGTTGGAAACTAATGATAACAAGGTCTTGCTGTATAGAAATAAGATTATAGGAGAGGTTTGTTGGTTTCCTTTAGTAATGTCAGATTAGGATATAAGGAAACTTTGACAGGATACTGTTGTGATGGCTGTCTTTATGAAGACATAGAATGACTTGGCAAGTTCTGCCATAGTCAAAAGCTAAACACACTGGAAGAGTAGATATGTTTGAAGCAAATTATTGACATACAGAGTTACAGTTCTTGGGTTCATTTACGAAAAAAGCTACAAGTTAGTTAAGATCTTATTGTCTGACTTCCTGCCAAACAGACTCTTGCTATCCAGTGCACGACTGTGATGAAAAAATATTGTCAGTAACTTAAAATGGAATTTATTGAAGAGGCACTTACCACATGATTAGAGCTACCAATCTCATGATAGCCTCATTAAGGCTATCAAAGAAGTCTTTTAATGCCTGACCTTGCTCCCTCATGCTTCCAATCACCAGGCCAAAGCTTATTGAGAAAACCACCAATCCAAGGGCATTCACTCCATTTACAGAACCTGGAACAGGAACTATTTCCTCTTTCATTCGAGTGAGGGCTTCCATTGCTTCTGACACATTGCTTATTATGGAAGCCACTGTGGATGTGTCATTGGATGGAATATTTACTTTAAACATTCTCTTTTCATAGTTAGTTTTGAACTGTTAAAACAAAAATAAAAGAAAGATAGGAATTCTGTGAGTTATAGCAAACAAAGGTAAAAATCACACATTAAATTACTCATTACTATTGTAGGACATTTGAAACCTTTGTGTAATATTGGTAAAATGTACTGTGATGAAAACCTGGCTTTCCTGAAAGCAAAAAAAAAATTCATATTAACTTCAAGAGCTAAATCTTCACCTTTAGCTTCTAGAACTTATTTTCTCAGAAATATGCCAAAAATCAAAGATGCAGATTTGTCATGCTCATGAGTTTTGTGACAAAACAATTGATTCTTAGTTTGCATTTATATAAATTGCCGTTTTTCCCAACAACGTATTTCCAACTGTTAAATAAACAGGTCTTCTTTGGTTATTGAAAATATTTTCATATGCTCTGGAGTTTGCTTACCTTTTCACCCTTTTGAATTAGAAAAAATTAGAATGAAAGTAAGTTAACACCTCTTTTCTCCTTTGCTATGGCAAAGCCATTAGTTTTCTGTGCTTTCGAGTAACAACCTACCACTTTTTTTAATTAAGAAAAGGGTTCTACCTTAAAAGGTTCCATTTTGGAATAGGCAAATGAATTTCAAAATCTCAATATGCGCCTAAATGTCTGCTTTGAAAAACAGTCTTTCACCACCTAATGCTTTTCCAAAGACAAATGTGCATCCTGAATATTTCCGCCTGGATTCAAAAAGCCCTGCAGCACTGTACTGATTAAATTCTGCTGAACACAAAGAACACTAAATATCATATGCATATTTATATATATATATGTGATGTTATATATAATCATTATAAAATGTTTCTAATATATCTCAGGATGCTAAATATCCTATTAAAGCAATGGGATGCTGGTATCAAGGTTATCCAGCAACTTTAGATTTTTATGCCTTTAGGCCTGCCAACAAAAGACAAATATTAAGTACAGGAGCCATAGTATTATTAGTAATATGTGGAGTCTTTTGTGCACTCCACAAACATTTGAGTGAAATGGAGTACTTACGACTAAGGTGGGAAACCTGAATAGCAGTATCTATCAACACTGACCTAATTGTCTGTTATTTTCCACACATGAATAGTTTTGATGCACTCCTTCCACATATTTGCTGTATCCCCCTGAAGGCTTAAGTCTTTCTGAATTTCAAATAAAACTTGCTTACAGGAGATTTATGGAAAGTTTCTGAATAAGATGTAGCAGAATGAATCTCCATGGAGGTCAGATATTCTTGAGTTTTAAATGAAATTTGCTAAAATGTATTAAGATTTGGACTGTGGTTAAAGGAGACACAAGCTGTTCGAACACTTGGCTGACACGGAAAAAACGAGTTTCACTCTCTTACCCACTCACATCTAACTTGTGGTACTTTCTCCTCTGTGTCAGTTCTACTTTGATCTCTCAGTGAGACAATCCTACTTTTTAAATTGGCAGAAAACTTACCAGATAAAAAAGTGACCATTTTGGGATAAAGCCTGTGGAGGTGAATCTAACTGACCTGGACATGAATCTGATGAGTGCCAGAGAGGGCAAAACACTGAGACTGGAACTACACAGTCGGGGAACAGGGTATGGAATTGCCTGTTAAAGTGACAGAGAAGTATCACAGTGGAAATGGAAATTTTCTAGAAGTTCTTGCTAAAGTGAGTTTTAATTCAGTCCTGACAAGAATGTTAAAATACTGCCTAACACTGTACATCAAACACTTCTAATCATTCTTTTTTCTTTTTTTCTTCTTTTTTAATGTCTAAAGGTATGATAATTATATGTATATTTTTATTACTATTTTTCAGTAGAAAAAAAAATGAGGTAAAAATTCCTTAATGCAAATACCCAAAGGGTGTAATTACACTGAACTTGTGGGCGTACAGATTAGACAAACAAAAAAGCAAGCTGCTTAATGAGGACTGGAATGAATGCCTAATTTCCTACTGAATTTCCTATTAATTTCCTACTTTCCCTAGACACATCATAACTACCTTGGTCCTGATTCTCCTCCACTACCCTCAGGTCCTTCTCTCATTCCTACCGATTTGACTAGGTCAAAAGCAACATGTGATACGACAGTTAGACAGTGTTAGGTGTGTGCTGCCTGGGTGGTTGGCTGCTGCCTGTTGGAACAGGCTATGAGCTAATTCATAAACCACTTTTCTTTCAGTAGCAGCACAGTCTTCATTTGTCTTAGAACTGCCTAACCTCCAATTAGGTTGGAATTGGCCATTGGGCTCAAAAATTATGATGAGACTGAGAAGAAGTTGGGCGACTACAGGGGACAAAGCGCAATCACATGAAGTTTCTTACCTTTAAAAACCTAGTTAGAAATCATTTTAGGTTGTAATAAGCATATTCTTTCTTTTTAGGTGCTGATTCTGGAATTCTGTCCCAGCACAAAGATGCCTTTAATTCTTTATTAGTTAAGTCTCTTTAGAGGTATAATATGAATTTTAGGACTATTTCCATTTCTACTACTAGACTGGTACACAGAGATGTAGATCTTCTCTGTTGACTTACCCTGCTGGTCAGACTTAAGTATTCAGAAATGTTACTAGGGAGAGTAGTCTTTCTAGAACCCCTTCCAGAGCGGTGAAGAAACGGTCTATTTAGAGTGAGATTCAAGATGGGAATCTGAGCAACAGGAATCAAAGCAACTTTATTTGCTCTGGAACAGTCACTTGAATTAGCCTTCCTTTCACTATTGCTAAATGAGGTTAGGGAAAACTCTGTGGATGTGTCTCTTTTCTTATGCCCAAAGTTGTCTATCAAAAGTCACAAGAAGGTTCCTGGTGAAGAAAAACAAATTAAGGAAAACCAAATATGGAAAATGCAAAGGAGGTATCTCTGAAAAAAAAAGCATAGGTTGAGCTTTATTTGTGTTGGTGCTTTTTCAGATGACGCTAGATGGAAGTTTGCTTGGCCACCACAAAACAAATTTTCTGTGTGTAGAATGGTGAAAAAGCCAACTGTTCACAGGAAGTGACAGGATGAAGATCACTTTCAAGACGACAGAAAATGTCAAAGGTTTTGAAATAGATGAAGTAATAACAGAGTTGACTATTACTGCTCTGCAGAGAAACTGGTAATAAGAGAACATTTTGTGAACTTTTATGAAATTTCTAGTTTCAGGCAGATCTCTGTGGTGGGAATCAGAGTTATCAGCTGTTCATATGGCTCAAATTGACATTTTAATATCACTCTGTGATTCTGCAGATCCTTGCTCTTTTGTAATATTTAGTTCTGGAAGAATTTAGACAAAGAAAAACGGCTCATATAACAGACTGTAGGCTTAAGGGTCTCAGAAGAGCTGGTTTTGTTTTACTAGAAGTCCACACACCTACACTGATAGTCTGTGCTGGGCTGGACACCACCACTGAGGACCTGTCATTTCTGAGGGTGTTTGGTGCATTTTGTCTCTAGAGGTATTTTTGCCTGGTAAGATTTTAGATGCAAAATATTCCTAATTTTTCCTGAATTTCATGTGTAAAGAACAAATTAGGAGCAAGGTAAATATTCTTTGGAACATATTAATACTAATAGCTTTCTACGAACAACCTTATCTGCAAGTAAAATACAAAAATAAGGTACTTCTGGACATTTTTAAAAAACATAGTTCTAATGAACAACCTTTCATTAAGTTCTCTCATTATGAAATAGACAATATAATTACTTTATAGCATAATATAATGAATTAGTTATTTATACTTTTATTAGTATTTTATTTTCATTAGTTGTACAAGATACCCACAGTCACTTTACTTGAATATATTGCATGACTTTTTAAGAAGCAACTTTATAACATGGCATTAGCACATTCCAGTGATTAACTTGCAGACAAGGTAATTGCATGGGTAACTGCTCTGAAAACTCACTGTCAGAATTCTGAGATAGTATCATTAGCACCTTCTGTGCTAAGTCTGTATTATGATGTAATTTTTAGTGAATGAAGTTTTTAAAAGCAAAAAGTTTACTTAAATGCAAGCCTAAAAAATGAAAAGAAATGAAAATAAGGCAGCGATATCCCATATTCCTAATTAATGTCTTATTTTCTTTCCATATGGACATACATGAAAGCATTCTAAATTGTCTGCAGAAGAGCTGATGACACAAGTTAAAATATATCTTAACTAGCCAAAATTATCATGAGGAATAGACAGCACATATTAGTTAGTATTCATGTC
The DNA here is from genome assembly GCA_002844005.1 of Limosa lapponica baueri. Classification (NCBI taxonomy): domain Eukaryota; kingdom Metazoa; phylum Chordata; class Aves; order Charadriiformes; family Scolopacidae; genus Limosa; species Limosa lapponica. Next base: position 218,930 of record KZ506243.1, read on the forward strand.
TGGATGTGTGATTAACGCTTTCAATCCTGTTGATAAGGATGAGTTCAGGAAAGAATACTTAATTAAAAACAGCTCAGAAGAAATGCAGTTATTAGATGCACCTTTCCAGTTATTTAGGCTTCAGCTGGCATAAAATTCCACCTAGTCACAACAGAATGACCCTCCTCAAATTGTTAAACAGATTCTGTTTCTCTTGATGTCCTAAATTCATTTGCATTTCTTTTGTCTTTTGATGTATCCCCAGAGCACAAGAAGTTAAAAAGCAGTATCGGATTAAGAAGACTGCCGATGACTGCTTAGCCCCAGGCTAGGTAGCATTTTTGAGTTTGGCAGAGAAAGACTAGTGAAGAGATAATGGCCAGAGCTGAAATATAAATCCAAAGTTTTCTTTAGATATCCCTAGACTGAAGGTGAGTATAGTGGTACAGAGAAAATTTTGAACAAAGTAATCTAATTTTTGGTAGGTGTGGAATATTTATCTGCAGTCAGTCTTTTCACACTCCTGTTACTGTTAAAAATCAGTAAAAAAGCCTACAAATGATCAGTACATAGTGAAGGCAGCGCCATATATAATATGGAAATAACCAGCATCAGAAAGCATGCTGTTTGGATGCAGAGATCTCTGCCTGCCACTGATTTAATTGGAGGAGGTCCTGATAGCGACAGGGTGCCAACAGGACTTTGGTCTTCCACAGGAAGAGAGTAAGTGATTACTTCACAGAGTAAGTGAAGAACAGAATGAGACTAAAGTCCAACATTTTCCAGATTCTTCTTAGCTTGCTAGGCAAGGGTGGCTTTTTGTCCCCTTAGACTTGCTAGGCAAGGGTGGCTTTTTGTCGCCTTAGGCTTTCTTGGGACATGAGGCTGAATGCCACCAGTGAAGCTTGAAGTGATTCTGCTGCTGAAAGGTTTGAATGAAACAATTTCTTTAGCTTTTCTGTGTGCTCTCTTTCTCTCCTACAGGGACTTCTCTTGGCTTCTAGGATCCACAATGGGGTGTCATTTTTGGAGGGGAAGGGGCATTTTCTTCCACCACTCTTCCTGTTTCCAAAGAAGATAATGTGAAAAGAAGGAGGAGGAGAAGAAGAAGCAAGAGGAGGCAACTTTTTTTGCCTCACAGACTTGCTGGGGAAAAAGAAAAGGAAAGGGAATCCAGAGAACCAGAACACTGAACAAGAAACAGCAGAAAATTTGGAAAGATCCTTCCTAATTCTTAAGATTCCAGTCTTCGTTCATGACTCTTCGCCTAGCAGCAACCCTATAAAAGCTTTCCCAACTCCTTCTAGAAGCCCTTCTCACCTTGGTTACCTTCTCCGCACAGCTCCATTTCATTTTGCAGGAGAGCAATTCCATATCCAGAAAGCTAACTTCACTAAAATTAATTATGCAAAGTAAAGTACAGTTTTCCACATATTGGTGTTATGAAATTTTGAGTAATGGTGGAGGTGTCCCTGCCCATGGCAGGGGGGTTGGAACTCGATGATCTTAAAGGTCCCTTCCAACTCTAACCATTCTATGATTCCCTGATTCTATGATTTTGAGGCTAAAAACTTTGGAAATGATAGTTGGTCCTTTTTGTTAGTGGAGCTGCTTTGGGAAGTGCTTACTATTGAAGGGGAAATTAACAGTTTCAAAACTTGCTGTGAGTACTAACACAGTCATTGGAGGACTTTTCTGCTGGCCATGGTGAGGAAGAAAGAAAAACCTTCTGCTGGGTTCCAATGCAGGAAAGAAACCTGCATAAGGATGCTTTAAGACAGAATCTGAGCACCGAACATATCAAAATATGTGATTTGAATGTGGAGTGTATATGCCAGTGATGATTTCCAGGTGTGCAAAGTGGTGGATCAGTATTAAGCCTTTGACTGTGGGTAACTATGAGTAGTAGTCTCTTTTGTGTTTGAGAGAGCAGACACAGTGCTACAGAACCAGATTAATGCCAGATGGATCATCCTTCTTCATAAATCTTCTGAGAAACTCAGGAAAAACATGATGTAAGCTTTTGAAAAGAAAGTTATGGCGTCAGTCATATGGATACCTATGAATCTCGTATCTGAATTGTTTCTCCTGTAAAATATTTTTAGTTTAACAAATCTGCTACAATGAAGTAACTTACACCTAAAAATCTAGGTTTTGGTACCTGATTCAAAAGGTAATAGTATCAGTATGACAGATTTAAAATGCTGGTGCTTCAGTAAGCTTAGGTGCTGCTGAAAGTCAGGAAAAAACTTCATGAAATATTTCCTGTTTTTTGAACAATTTTTTGGAAATCTCTTTAAGCTGTAAAGCACATGAGAAATACAATATACTTAGTGTAAACAGAATCTACAGGACATCTTTAATTAAGAACATGGATTTAGGACTGCTAGTCACTGAGTCATGTCTTGTTGCTGTTGGACACTTTATCAAAATAATTTTTCAAGCTGTATCTTAAACCTGATGAGTTTCTTCCCACAACTCCAAATTGAAGATTTTTCTGGGACCTCACCTTTTGGGTAATGAAATTTAAATACCTTACTAATTCTCACTAGATTCAGTCGTAGTGATTTCCATTTGTTCTTGTATAAACATTTTTCTTTATCTTACACAGTTCTGTTCCCACTTTGGTTTTTGTACTTGAATAGTTTTTAAATCAAGCTTCTTTTTGCCTTATTTTCTGTGTTCTTTTGATAATCCCAGTAACTCCTCTCTACAGTGTGCTCCTTTTGCATGAATCTTCCTATAAATCTAACGACCAGAATATACTCAGTATTCTGGACAGTCACATTCCTCTGACTTTATTTCCTGTCTTGGAGTTATGTCACCTAATATATTGTAGAGCTGAATTAGAGGTTTCTTTTTTTTTTTTCCTTTTCTTTCTGATGGTGACTTCCCATCTCAAAGCAGAAATTACTATTAATTTCTAAATGTTTATTTCATATATGACCAACTCTGACAATTCCATGATTCTGTGATGAAGAGCTACAAGGAGATAACCAAACATGCCAGTGTCTGCAAGAGCCTATTCACTTTGTTGTTTTGTATTGCAGTGTGGCAGGGACAGACTACCTTCTTTTGGTATTGTTATATATATATCAATACAAGGTCCTTGGACTTTCTTGTCATCTGTAAATTTCATTGTGTGCATCTCTTAACAATTTAATTCATAAAAACATCAATTGAGATACACGCAGTCCTTCAGCAATTTCCATTGCTATCTCCACAAATTTTATCATTTTTACGATATTCCTAACCCCTGCTCAACTGTTTCAATTCCCTCATATTAAAAACTCTGTTTTATGGAAGTCCAAAGAGATTACATCCATTGCACTTCTGTGGCACAAAAAACCCCACTATAATTGATTTCACCAGTTATAGATAATAAATTCCCAACTTGAGAGATTTATTAAAAATACTGGCTGCTAGATCTGTAACTTTATGCCCTAATTCTTTCATTATTTTGACATAAAGATGATATCATTCCCTGACTTTATTACATTAAATTCTTTGAATTTTGTTTCTTGTTTAGATATAGACTTTTGTTTTTCCATACTGCTCTTCTGCATCACTGTCCTGAGTCATCATCATCTTTACTGAAAACAGAGGCATAGCATTTGTTGGTTTTGGACCTGGGTCTAGTTTATCTTTAATCTTGACCAAATCTTTAATCTAAAAAGTCACTGCTTTTTATTTGTCTCTGTTTATATAACTAAAGAAAATGTTCCCATTTCTTTTCAATTCTTCTGCAAGATTTAACTCAGCTGGACTTTGGAACATTTCTACTTTATCGTCTTGCTTCTTGACCTCCCCATTTCAGCCTTTTTTTACTGCTACAGCAATAACTGGTAAATAATATCAGTTCAAGATCGTCTGTGGGGTCAATATGAAGCAATTAGATTATGGAAATAGACACTGAAGGTTTCACTGAATCTATATTGTCCTCTTTTTTAAAAAGGAATGTAAAAAGTTACTATTATTTTCTACATAGAACAGTTAAGGTTAAGATCAGGTTAATGACAGAGGAATTTGGGAAACAACATAGGAAGAGCATTCTTTCACACTCCTGTCATAGGTGACAGGAATCCTCTAGTTCGATTTTGTTACTGGTGTCCACAAAATCGTTGCCTATGTTTTGAATCTATGCACATTTCTCACATGAAATTCTTGAACATCTTCCAGTCTTTGTACAGATGTTGCATATCTCAGTATCTTCTAATTTAACATAAGATTATTTTTGAAAAGTAAATTCTGTAGTGATTTTAATGAAACTTGTTGTAGACTTAAGAATTTGACATTTTGAAAAAATTATGTTTTGATTTGCTGTGCCAGGTGTGTTTTACTCACTGCTCATAGCAAATACTGAGACAATATGATTGAAAATAAACCACAGATTTGGTTGGTTTGGTTTGGGTTTTTTTGACAGCTGGCAGCATACATAAGATTTGTTTCTGCTGTAAGTACAAGTACATGATATTCCTAAAGAAGATGTTATAACATTTCCATTTCTTACTTTGTTATGTTTTAGTTGGAAATAATGAACCATTTTTACCTGTTTAAAGCAAGCTTCCACCAGATTTGGAGGGAACATATTTCTGTGAAAAAGAAAGGAAAAAAACATGAGAAGTAATAAGACTCTAGTGATATCTTAAGTAGGGGCACAGTTAATAAAGAATTGACCAGCTAATTTTCAAAGGAATCCTAAGACAAATATGTAGTCATGTATACAGTAGAGCTTTGCATATAGCATTGGCCTGGTTAGCTTTATCAGGACAAAATGTAGAAGGGTTGGATAGATCCTGGAAATTGCAATCTCTGTATCCAATAGTGTATAGTAGATCTGGTTACGGAGCAGAGTATTAACTAAATTACCAAATGAACAAAGCTCTGTGGGTCAGTGCTGACTTTTAATTTTATATTTATTAATGCTTTCTGAATCCAGATTAATAAAGAAGTTATGCATAAATGCATTAATATTTAATGCATTTCTACTTCTTAAACAGCTTTTGCAGTCATGTACCCTAGTACATTATGACATTTATCACTTGAGTCTTGTCGTGATTAAGAAGTAAGTATTTTTAAGGCTTGAGTATTCTTTAATAATAAAACATACACATATAATTACATATGTGTGTGTATACTTGTTACATATGGGGGTTTGTTTGTTTGCTTTCCAGAATGGTGGCATTTCTGAGGGAATTAGAAGCAGCCTAACTGAATAAATTTTGAGGAATCTGAGTGCAAACCTCTTCATGGGTCTTTCTGAAGTCCCCCTTCCTGGCAGCATGACTCTTGGAGGCCTTTCTCCATGTCTCTGGCTTCTCCAAATGGGTTAGTGGAACACAAAATTTTGGTGGCTTTACCTGTGGAAAAGCTCCCGAGTTCAAAACCTCAGCTTCCCTACTCCCTGGAATACATCTGTGACATATTAGCTCTATAAAAGAGACATTGCAGAGTCTCTGAGCAAGGAGAAAACAAGATTTTATATCTGTGCCCCTCTATTTCAAGCATTTTACTTGCCTGTTCCTGGAATTTGTTTCCCATCCATACAGTTTAACAAGTTGACTAGATGCACCCAGATTGGTGGCTACAATTCAAAGTTAAGATTACTGGCTAAATCAAGGATTCAAGTGAAATGAGAAAACTGTCAGAAGTCGGAAGTAAAGGAAAGCAGAGGAATTTGGTAATAAGGATTGTGCTATGGAAGGAGGAGAAAAGACCCATGCAGATAGCAGAACAGAAGTCTTTCTTTTATGCATGAAAGAAAGAATCTTTCTTTGAATATTAAAAGCAGTTTCTTCCCTTGCAACAGCTTGATTTGGAAATAAATCCATGTAGACTTTTGTAGCATTGTAGGGGTTAGAGATATTGGTATCACATAGTTGAAAGAACTGGTTTATGCAGTAACTGTCAAAAATTCTCTACTTTTGTTCTTGTGTGAATCTAAATATTACTGTTGTTGCTATTGGTACAGAAAATGTACAATATCATAGCCATACCTGATTAAATCAAGAAAGGCATCTGCTGCTGTCACTTGCACAATTTTTCCTTCTCTGTGCATGTTTTCTTTAGTACCTTTTCCAGGGTGGATGATGACCACAATGATTATACCAATCAGTACAGCAATGATCGTAGTACTCATGTAGTAGACTACTGCTCGGATTCCCATCTTCCCTGACGCTTTACTATCCAGGGCGGCAATTCCTAGTAAATTTAAGCACAAGGATGTTCATCTCATACAGTTGTGAGTAAAGACTATAAACTCAGCATGATGAAAATGGTTTTGTGGGAAGAGTTTTGATGACCAGTACATTTAAAACTACCCAAGGTAAGTTGGCCCTCTTTTGCAGCTCGTACTGCCACTGTCTTCCCATCCCACCCCTAATGCTTGTTATTACATCATTTTCTATTACTAGAGTTACACAAGTTACTCTATTACAAGGGTTACAAGCTACAACCAAGTGCCTTGTTAACACTGGGTTAAAAGCAAAGATTATTGCTGTGATGCAGCGTGGCACTCCCTGTATTCCAGTGAACTGATTCCTGGTTTTTGATTAGCATAGTTACCGTAGTCTGAAAAGTGTGCCTTAGAAATGTGCTGCACCTAATTTGTAATAGTAAGAAAGAAAACAGAGTACTCACAAGTAATGCTGATAACGTTTGCTACAATTAATGTGTATGAAGAGTTTTCTTCAACCCCTAATGGAATGACCTCAGTTTACCTCTGTCCCAAGCCATGGGAGTTTAAAACAGATTAAATGCTGTTAGTGTGTTTCAGAAAATCCTTATTATTGTATGAATAAGCATTTAGAGTCTTTTATAAACTTTGCAAAACTTGCGACATTAATCCTAATTCTTGGCTCGTCTTAATGCATCTGATCTAATGTGAATACTAGGGTGCTCACTATGGCATCTGCTAAAGTGTTTGTTCATCAGATTGCACCAACAGGGCTGCACTGTGTTTTTTAAATGAAGGTGCAGTTCTGCCAGGGAATGAGCTCTGAATCTTTGAGAAGCCATGTCTCATGAGAACTGTCAGAAATGGAAATGCTCTTTCACTTTCCAAGCAGGTGCAGTTACTGTTCTCCTTAAAATGGCCCTTTGCTCCTTCTCCTTAAAATTTCAAGCAGTCCATAACTTCCCCATGCTTCATCTGGAGGGCAACACCAACTGTCTCAAACCAGTGCTGATGCTTCTTGTTGGAATCAAGCTTTGAAAGTGCAGACTGAAAAAAGAGGTCAGAAAAAGATCTCTTTGCTTTATCACCCCCTCCTATGGACCCCTATGTGGCACTGTCTAACCCAGACTTCTGCAGACTACCCACACATTTATCTAGGTGCCATCTTTGAACATAAAACATATAATGAAAGTTGACCACCTTCTGCTCTGGGTACCTATCTCAGAGGAGAAAGCATTTAAAATGAGGCAACAGGATTGCATTAATATAAATAATATGGAAACATATCATGACCTGACAAAAGTAAACCTGTTCTCAAATCACTGTAAATGGATTGAACTTCTGGCTATCTTCTAAAGGAGGAAATATGTGCTACTGGAGTTACAGTGTGTCGTGGTTTTGACCAAATTGACCAACCAGAACGACAGATGGCCCCTTCCTCCCCCCTCCCCCCTAAGGAAACGAGAGGAGAGGAAAGGGGGAAAAAGGAA
>KZ506243.1:231947-246079 GCA_002844005.1 Limosa lapponica baueri
GGTATTGTATGAGAAGGAGAAAGAGAGAGAAAGGATGCAGGAAAAAGGATGAAAAATATATTTAGGGCAGCTTAGTAAAAATGCTTGTCCACCTGATGTGATCATGGATCTGCGAATTAGCATGAACTAATGATGCAGCAACTTTCCTGAATAGCTACTATACTATGGCTGGGTTTGTGCCAATTAATTTTTTTAATATTGTACTTACGATTCTAGATTATACTGAATTCTAGAATTTACAAATCCAGAGTTGCTTCTATTGTTTTTAATTTTCTTGATATTGAAAGCATGCTGTACATAATCTGTGTGTAATCTAGGATTATACTAGGGCACACTAATGCAGAGAGATGGTACTGTACTCCTCAGTCAGATCAAAGGTAAAATATATTAAGCATGTTTTCTTTTAGATAACATTTAAGCCAATAATAGCTTTGGGACTGCTTGTTCAAAAATAAATTCCAAGGAATTATTTTAAAAGCCGAAGAGCAGAGCCTATGCTAAAAAGTCCTCTGACGTCAGAACACTTTCTGCCTTTAATTAGTGCAACTGCATGAGCTGATTTCTTACAGAACAGTCCAATGTCCTCAAGTCATGTTATGAGCTATTTCAGCCTGAGATTTGAGTTTCATCACATACCTAAATTTTCTTGTTACAGTACTTGAGTTTCTGCCCGTGGGTTTTTAGAAAGAAGGAATATACATATTTACACAATTAGACAGAATATGCATATTTACCACAGGGTAACAGGTTGGAAGATGGTATGACTGAGGCCCTATGTCTGTGTGTAAACCCATAGTCAGCAAAGCATTCTTGGTCTGATATTTGTCCTTAATGTTAATCACTAATATAATTTGCTGAGTAAGGGCCCATAACTACCCGTTTTTAAGTGGGATCTTTTCCTTTACACTCAACAGTAAGTAGTATGCCACCAAAGAACTGGGCAAGCAGCACGATTCATTTTCTTTGGCTTTTCCTAAAAAGAAACCAGTCACTACTTGGGACTAATCCTAGTATCTTCACTGATTTTATCATTTGTCAGAGGAAGTGAGACTCTGTCACTGGGGAGAGGGGGTGTGCATGCGTGTATGTGTACATGCATGTGTATAATATCAGTTTAAAAACAGTTAAAATGGTCAGCTACTGCTTTTCATATTGTAAGTCCCTGTTTCTGAAATCTTTTTGCTGCCCTTCAAAAACTTCCGGAAAAAATAAGTTTATGTATATGCTTTCACATACTAAAATTCCTGTGTTTGTAATAAGAAAATCTAACATTTTGCCCACAACTTTTTTTTGAACATTTAGTTTATTTAAAATTATTTTTGATGTATAAAGAAGAAAATTTTAAGTATAGAATAGAACAGTTCAGTTGGAAGGGACATATAACAGTAATCTAATCCAACTGCCTGAACACTTCAGGGCTTACCAAAAGTTAAAGCATGTTATTAAGGGCATTGCCCAAATGTCTCTTAAATGCTGACAGGCTTGGGGTCTTGGCCACCTCTCTAGGAAGCCTGTTCCAGTGTGTAAAGTAAAGAAAAAAAAAATTTATTTACTCTCTTAGTAAAGAAATGTCCGGTCTAAACCTCCCCTGGTGCAGCTTTGAACCATTCCCACTCATCCTGTCAGTGGGTACCAAGGAGAAGAGCTCAGCACCTCCCTCTCCACGTCCCCTCCTCAGGAAGCTGTAGAGAGCAATGAGGTCGCCCCTCAGTCTCCTTTTCTCCAAACTAGACAAGCCCAGGGTCCTCAGCTGCTCCTCACAGGGCAGTAGTAATCCTGCTCAGTACGAGAAGAGCTGCAGGTTCAGAGCCCTAGTGCAGGCACTTGTCTGAGGAGTCACTGGTGCGAGGCTACTGTCTGTGGGCTTATTACTGAACATCTCTAAGTCAGAATCCTGCTGACACGTAGTGATATGTTGTTGCAAATATCTAAAATTATGAACCAGTTCGGAGTGAGTGTGTAGAACAAACTGTGTGTTCTGGTCCTCACAGACAGTGACCACTGGAAATAAAATGGAAAGGATTTCTATGATTATGAATTATTTCCTTACTTAGTGTATTAGAACTGAGTTAATGGAACTCCCTTGCTAATGTAGATTTTTAGATAAATTTCCTTTAGATATTTTGGACTCAGTCTTTAAAAACAAAACATTATGAATAGGGCATCTTTTTATTGCATATTATTTTCCTGTTCATTTTTTACAGTCTCTTCATTTGGAAATTGCAGTTGCTTGTTAAGGACTCCTATGGTGGAACAGCAATAATGGCAACTGTTGACTCAGGAGTGCTGCCCTAATTTTGTTTCTTTAAGCCTGTCTCTCATTCTCCTAATGAAGCAGTCTTAAATGGGCTACTCCCGACCCCCTACATCCACTAAGCACTGTGTGATGAGTAAACTCTCAGCGTGAGACCATGAGAAGAATCCCTTTTGTATATGTTGATGAAGATTTGTGGAAGTAACACTGTGCAAGGTCATGGTAAAATATGCTGACAGAAAAATTCTAAGGAAAAGCAATAGTTAGGTAAAGACACTGCCTGAGTTTAATTAACATGATTAAGCTCTAGAGCTTTATTCTGATAGCTGCTGAGCATGCCCTAAGTGGTGCTGAACATTCCCTAAAAACAAAAGTTAAATAATGTTTAAAGCTTTAGCAATTGAATCCTTCACAAGATCAGGTCCAAACTCTAGGTTAATATTTTTAACAGCAGTAGCAGTGAAATAATAAAATTGCTAAGAAAAGAGCTAAATAACATTTTGGAAGGACTATATGCAATGGTGAAGTTAATTAATATTAAATCAATACAGCTAATGACTTCCTGAAGCCACATAAAATACATGTCTGAAATACAGGTCTGTATTGCCTTTTTGCATGAACTGATGGGACAAGTTGCCCCCAAATCTCAGTTTAACTTGTCCTTATTTGAATATGGGAATTTAAATAATTAAATTAGATACTTTATTAATTTTTCCAGGTCCATTAAGAACACTGGGCAAATATATCACGGGAAAATTAGTAATTGTATTTGATCCAAAATTATGTGACTGTGATTAAGCCAAGATGACTAATGAAACCCATAGCTGGGATATAGGAATGCAGTTCAGTAAGCCAATTAAATGGCTAAGAATGGCTCCTAAAGGACTACACCTGTCCTGCAGCTTTGTAATCCTGCCCTATCCTTTGCCACCAGAAAACTACAAACTTTGGGTTTTGTAGGGTTAGTTTTTCTGTCAGTTTATCATTTTGAATTGTCTCAGAATCGTGTCATGTGAACACCAGTTGTACAAGGGAAACAGAAGGAGAGCCTGTCTGGGGGCAGAAAACCAGCATTTTGGGAGCAGTTTGCCATTACTTCAAGTTGGCTGTGCTGTTAAACTGCATCCTTTGCTCTTCAGTAGCAGCGCTGCTAAAGCAAGATAAGTGTTCCTTATTTCCACCTGCTTATCTTTAAGCTGGCTCTGTTCTCAGCAGGTAGCTGAGCAAACACCATCCACCATTCAATGACAAGGAGAGAAAACAAGGGTGTGTAAAAGAGCACCTGGGCTCAGGAGAACTCTTGAGGGCCACAGCTACCCAAACCAGCATGGCCTTCAAAAAAGATCAGCACCAAAATATACCTCTACAAAGATACACACATGTTCCTGTTACAGATAAGAAAGAAGCTCACAACATGGATGAATCAGAGAAATCACAGACTTTAACAGAAAGGTGAGACTTAACATGTGGAAGAGTCCACATAAGCACTTAAATAAAGCAATGTAACTTTCTTTTGGGTTCTCCACTACTACAGTGAGAAGAAAGGTTGTATATGATGAAAAAAGACCTTTTCTAGAGGATGCTAACCTAACCCTGCCATACACACTTATTTCTGTTATTCATAGAGTGCTTGTTTTGAAACATACCTGAATGTGGATGCTGGATACCTCTCGGTGATTCTGAAAGCTTTTGCGCATGCAAAAGTGATACAAACTGAACATTGTACTCTTTCTGTTGGTCCCATATTTCTTGATGGAAACAGCATAAAAATATGCTAGTAAATAGGTGTAATATGTGCTAGCTATAAGTATATTTCCTCCATCCCTTTCTATCTATATCATATATTAACTATTGTTAAGGGAATATATTTTGTAACTGACCATGTTTTTTCATCCTTCATCCTCTTGGCTGCACACACATACTCTTCTAGCCACAGTTTAGTCATTAGAAGGAAAACACTTGTGAAACCATAGTAAGGTAATGTCAGAATATCACTGACTGATGTAAATGGTAGAGGGCCAAATAATCTCTAGTGACTTTACAGTGATTTTTACCTTTCAGTTAACCATGAATAATGAAAGACCATTTTGTTATTATTCATCACTGATACTGCTCTTTCAGTGGAATAACTTCACTTTTTGAAACTCTGCTTCATTTCAGTGCATCAGGGTTACTTGTTATCTTACAAAAAAATATGACAATAATCTGTGCCGGAAAGTATTTCCTGGGCCATCAAGTATAACACTCTGATACAGCAGACAAATATATTACACAGTGTTTGTAAGAAATTTATTGAGCTTGAGGTTCAAATCAGTTGTTATTTTCACCCTAACTATTTTCATGGTAGGTAGGGTATCCACAGCCTTGCTCACTTTTTTGCTTGTTTCCCTGCACAAATAACTTGATTTTCTGCCTTTAGAATTCTTCTCTGTATCAGATCAGTGTCAACCAGCAGGGGCAGGGAAGAATTCCGTAAACCTTCCCAGATTGTGCTTGTTGTTGCTAAATAATTTATAGACACCGAAGTATGACACCTCGCAGTAAAGTGGAATTGTAAATATGGTACACTTAGATGTTGCTTTTATTGAGTGTCAGTGATATTTGTGCTACTACAGGAAACCTCTTGCAGGAAAATGCCCTACTTTCTGAAAAGTGTAATTGATTTATTTTAGGGGTTTGTGAGATAACAGAACATATTTGGAAAAATAGTAGGAAAGTACATTTCCTGAAACTCACATCTGCCTGAGAAGGACCATGCTGTGGGGCTGTTTAGATACCCATTTAACTCTTCGCATTATTCCATCTTTTGCTCACAGTATTGGAATGTGCCAAACAATATGCTTTTTGAAGGGAAACTAGGGAGTAATTTATCTTCTTTATGTGTGCTAAGCAGAGCAGGAGGGAGAGGCAAGCAGGGATTCACAGCAAGCCATGGAGCAGTGATTAGTAACAGCTGACAGTCTCAAACCAAGACTCTCTTTCTTTGGTTACCTCATTGTAATAACAGAGTACAAAGGACTGACTGTCTTCAAGCCAAGAATCAGAGACCCAGGAACACAGAAAATAGCAGCTCACAATTTTTTTTGGTAACAAAACACTGCTACTACCTGCACAGTGCAACTCTAAAAAGACATCCTTTTATGTCCAGACATTTGGACTAACCTTTCCTAGAAATGGAATTCTTCTGTTGGGCATAAAGCTGCTTATTTTCTGTATCAGGAGTGAAACAAGGATCACAGAACATTTGCCTAAGAAAAAGCATAATGTAACATGGTAAATTATTTCAGTTTAATTAGCAAAAAGTTGATTGTGGCAACTGATAAGACAAAGCACATTAAGATAGCTTGAATCCTACAGGACATGTTATTACAAGACTGAAATAAATATACTAGTAGTTGTAACAGACTTTCCCAAGGATGAAAATATTACTTTTCACTTATTCTTAACATATTGCCAAAAATATCTACTTTAACCATGCATCCCAGAAAGATACTACTGATAAAGATACTTTTCCCTTCTGAATGGTGTTAAGCACATTACTTAGTGCTCCATAAAATCCATAATGCAATTTCTTAAAATACATGTGGAAGCTTTTAATCTGCTAAAATGCTGGTCTGAGTTTTGGCAGACTGTGCCTGGAGCCTTTCAAAGACATGTTTTTGTATGTGCAGCACTTATTAAACAACATTCCAAAAATGTACAGTGCTTCTGTTATCTGACTGGCTGTATACCACGTGATGAAGCTGTAAACTATTTACTATGCTAAATCACTCCTGATCTACTTTATTTGCTACTGAAAAAAATAATATGACACACTTGAGAATACAGATGTGAGATTCAAGATATCTGTAAAGGAACACTAGATATTAATGCAGTCTAATGTAAAAGTGTGCTTGCTTTTACATCTTCAATATGTAACAAATGTCTGAAGAGACAGGTCTGTTGAATTGCTAGAAAAATGAACTGAACATAATTCTAGTCAGAGATGTGCAAGATTTAAAGAATGAAAAATTAAGGTTGTCTGTCTAAAAAAAGAGAGACTTGTCCCTATCTGTGTGCAAAATGACACGGGATTTGGGGTATGGGATTGTACTGATTTGTAACTTGTCACAACTCTATGTTGAAGGCAACACCTTCTCACTCAAAATGTGATCTAGTACTGTTGGCCAGACTGTTCTTGGCTTCTTCACTAAAACTTCCAATAATAGAGTCTATTGCAGTGACAGTGTCTTTTATTTGTGTGATTGTTCACTAGGATCTGACACCAGTTAAGTTAATTTTATAGAGTTTATTCAACAGCAGGAAAGAAGATTTGCCCAGTTGGATGTGACTCAACTAAGATTTTATAATTTTGATTTGATTTGATAAAGGTGGTGTGTTGCTAGTGCATCTGGTAACAACCTGGTCTTTCGATTCTGCTTGGAATTTTAATTTTAGCACACTCTTTAAAACCCTGAGATCATCTTTCTTTGCTAATTCAGCAGTATGAAGGTAATTTGGAAAAGAATGTTGTGACATTGCCTTTAGAGACGTTTGACAAGACTTTATTTTTTTGAGTAATCTGGTGCTCCAGTAACTGCCCACTCACTGAAGATCCTCTATATTTTTTGTTGTTGTAGTAGCAACTATCTATCCTTGTACCAGGTTTACTAATAATCAAAATCTCTCTGTCTTTTTTTTTTAAATTAGAAATCTTCTCAGTGACACAAAACTGATTGGTGCATCTGTGTCCAACTTAAAAGTAATGAATTTTCATTTTGCTTTCAAGCTAGCAGTTCATTCATGTACTCTGTTCTATGCATTAATCTTCCAGAGAACTTATCTGAGCTGCTCATGGAGCTGTTGCTTTCCTTTTTGTCTATGTTACACACACCCTCTGGTGTTTACATGTTCTTGTAATCCTTTAGTTTATTACATTCCTTCCCATGTGGCAGGCATTTTTTCAGTTTGTACTGTTTTGCAACAGTACGTATGCTTCCATGCGTTGTTCTTCATGGATTCACGCTTTGTTCACTGACTTTTCTCCTCTTACACTTCAAGTATAATTTTAATTTCCACCAAATTCTAGTGCTATCTGCATTAACATGAAGCACCATAAATCACTGCAAATGGACCCCCACGCTGCTGGTGCTATCCTGCTCGTGGTATTGATACAAAATTAGCTCAGTTATCTACCTACAACAGTGAAGTCAGCAATGTCAATATAACATCTTCTCAATCTGAAGTTTGTCCTGGAAGACATTACACCCAATACTGTATTGACTTTGGTGCAGGACCTAGGTAGTGGGGCCTCAGTCCCTCTGATATTTTTGTTCAGGTACAAATAAGATGCACCACTATATAGTATTATCTCTGCATGTCAAAAGGAAATGCATGGAACTCTTTCATGTCTCTAAATCTATTTGTATTAGAAATTACAGATCAGTAATTAAATTGACAATACAGAGTACTTTTAGATTCTCATTTTTCAAAGAAGCACATTGACTTGGATTTGATAAGAAACATTCTGCATATAAATTTTTATATGGCATCAGAAAATGAATCTTTTATTAATAAAGGATCTAGAAACAATATGAGACTTCCTTAATCAAGTATAGCAGAGTCTATTTAAAGAGTATGGGATCTGATGCAGACATAATTTGAAAAAAATTGTATAGACTTTTTTATGAACTAGCATTCTTTAAAACACTGCTTATAAACCATAAATTAATATCTTAATAATAAATAAGAACATCCTAATGCATTACATCATAAGCATTTTTCTATTTTTTTCGTGGACCATAGGAGTAAATCATTATTTAATTAGACCCTAAAAACCCCTCAAGAATTTAATGGGTAACAATCAAATCAACTTTAGGAAAAAATACTTCCGATTTGTGAATTTAAGGTCCTCTACTCATATGCTGTATGAATATTAAGGAGTCATTACTTTAGCTGAAATTAGTCTATTACATATTAAATTGTCATAATTTGGTTTGGGTTTTTTTCATAATTCAGTAATGATGTTAAGGCTGTTCTGAGAACTCATTACGAAAGTGTGGAATTGGAGTTTCATGTGAACAGGCTTTTGTTTTCCTTCTTTCCTCTCATTTGTTTCAATGACCTCTTGAACTTTGGATCACTGATTCAGTTACAACCTTGCAACATCAAAGCCGTACATTTTTTACTTTGTCTTTCTCCACCTTACAGACTTGTAGGAGGCAATGGAAAGAAGTTAAGGCTTCCTCTGGAATTCCTGACAGTAGCAATCAGTGCTTTTTAATACTATTATTCAGCTCTTTTCCAGGATGTTACAATGCTAAATACAGCTGAAAAATAGATTCTGGCTTCCACAATTCAAGTGTTTGCCATCTTGGCATCATCTGCTTGCAGGCAGGACTGAGGATATGAATTTCTATGAGAGGTCTCAGGTACCAAAGAAAATATCAGCTGATTTTAAACTAAACAGATGAAAGAGAAGAGGTTTTTTTTAGATCACTGTTGTTATTGGGCTGCGATGTTCTGCAGAACAGAAAAGAAACCTATTTATTTTTTAATGAACTATTAAACATCCTCTCTTGAATATGAAAGCTTTATTTTCTGTAGGGATTCGGGCCTTTTGTATAGCTTCATTAGCCTTGAGACAGATATTAGCCAGGCTTGGTCTAACTTTGTTTTCAGGGTTTGGGGAGTTATGACACACTGCAATTGGAAATATTGGACAAAGCTGATTTTCAGTGGAAGAATGTATTCATTAATGAAATAGCCATTCATTAGGTGAACTCTTGACAAAAACGTATTTTTTCTCTAGCTCTGAAAAGAAACTACATTCACTGGAGAATCTCTGATATTATCTAAGTATTCAGATCTAAGTTAGAAGTGGGTGGTGAAATGTCAGAATAAAGTAAGTACTTAGCTTTGCATATGGGTGGAGAAAAAATAAGAGAGCTGTTTATGGAGAAAAGAATTAGCATCTGTATATTAATTCTAGTGCATATTAATTCTATTTAAATAAATTTTTATGTTAATGTACTTAGTCCAAAAAACTTTTCACAACTTGTGGTATGCTTGAAGCCCTTCGAACTCTTCAGTGAAGTAGAGAAGATGAATATTGCTTAAAGATTAATACCTGATCTGATAACTCTAGCCGCTCAGGAACTACAAGTCATGCTATCCAAATACTGGAATACCCTAAACCCCAACATTTTTTCAAGTACGTGTTCTTTGTAGTGTGACTCTTTAGCTTTCAGGATATAGTCAGGATCTATTTTTGAGCTTTTCTTCACAACCAGGGAGGGGCAGGAATTTAACTAGCTTTGATACATTGCTTCCAGAGATAATGGGTCTTTAAGAATAACACTAAGATCTGAAAGCTTCTGTTGGAATGAGAGTTGAGCACTTGACTGTTTTCTTTACTTGTGTGTTTCTTACTCAGTATTAGAACTGAATTCAATTGTGTGGAACTGTAAAGAATTTCATCTTTTCACTTCCCACATGATAAATAATGAGATTTTTTTTTGCACAAGTCTTTCTGTATCCTAGTAGCTTTTACTTCTCTTTGTAGATTGTCATTGGTACATCTGGTTTTGATAGACTCCTGCAGAGAAAATAGACATGGAACTTTTGTATCTGGTCAGCTGAGGAAACAAAACTGAAGAGCTTGCCACCCCAGGTGCGTTTCTTGCCGTTTTGCTAGATACAATTATCTTCACAGTAGCAGGAACTGAAAGTTTATGGTGTACTAAACTGCACAAACCTCTGAGGAATCTGTGTTTGTACTGATTGCACATGTCTCTCTTTCAGATGGAAATGACATGATTTACAATGATGAACTCTTGTCCAAGATCAGAATTTCTAAATATACAACTGTTGACCTGAGAAACACTGAGACAGGTGACTCAAGAAAGGCCAACCTTGAGAACAAGTAGGAGCCCATAGAAATTTCTTTTTCTGCATTTCTGGAATTCAGATGGCACTTACTACCTTCCAGAGACACATAGATAGGTTTCTCAGTAAACTAAATTAACTTTACTGTGGTATGTATCACTGGCATCATTCAGTCAAACCTGAGAAGAACAAGCCCTAGAAAGAATCAAAGGAAAAGTGTCTTGTGTAAATGGGGAAAAGTGTTACTAGGGTGACTCAAGTAGGACATCTGAGGCAGTGCATAGAAGTAGCAGAGTATCCCCAGATCTAGCCAAAACTGATGCTTTCTGAAATAAGTCATCATCACAAAACCCAGTCATTTCTGGGACTGGTGATATGTTACAGGAGTTTTACGTCAAACTTAGCAGCGTTACAGCACTCTGGACTCTCTTGAAGAAAAGCAGATCAGACTGTGTGAGCCTGGCAAAGTTCACACCAAGAGAATTTCCACCCAATTGAAAAAGGCTGGCAATTCTGTAAGGAGATTCTAGATTTCAGCAAACATTTTGCTGTGTTCATGGCTGCCACAGGCGCTCTTCTGGACAGAACATTGCAACAAAGAAAGAAGGGAAAGGTATTTTACCCTGTGCCAGCCACGTCTCTGCAAAAAGTTGTCAATTATGAAAAGGAACTATGGCACAACTGGAAAGAAATTCCTAGCAACCAGGCAAGATCTTAAATATTTGCAGTTATTCCACTGCAGAGACTCTTCAAGCAGTATACAACAACATTGTTTATATTTTGTTGCATTCATTTCTCAAGGTCTGAACTTGAGGATATAGAATATATTCAGAAACAGCCTGGAAGAGAAAAAAAAATGCACTAAAAGGAGTGTCTGGATGAAAGTAATTGTAGCTGATGCAGGATCTGCTTTGTGACTCTAACATGCAGCTCAAATCCCAGATGTTATTGATCCTTAGTTATATCTGTAATCTCAACACATCATTAGAAATTTCTATCCTGTCTCTGTTTTCTCCTTCTTTCTCCTTCCTTCCTCCATCATCAGCAAGAGCTGTGTAGTGCAGCCAGAGACCGGGATGCACAATTAGCTGGGCATCCTTCCTCCTCTTCCAGACAATCCAATATCTTACAGGAACCCAGATCCAAGGCTTGGCTCCTGTAGCTCTTGTGGTGCATGGTGAATTTCCTCATTCTCCATTGCTCAGAACGCAGGTGGGGCATCCAGCTATCAAGAGACAAGTATTCAGTATCTCTGCCTCCAGTAATGGTGATAATGATGAATATGCCTTATAGAAGTTTATAATCCAAATACATGGCTGAAGGACAGCATGTAACAGATCCAGCAATTAATTTTTATAATTAAATGGAAATAATATGTTATAAATCAACAACTGCCCATTATCAAAACATGGGAAAAAAATCATGGGTGAAAACAAGGGTAGAAGATCTAATCATAGCATAGCAGTTGGTCCTTCTGCAACGATCTGTATAGCTGATGCAGTGATTTGGAAGTACTTTGTCAGATTTTACAGTGCTGATAAAAGGATGATATGTGTTACTTCTGCTGTTGTGCAAGTACTCCCAGTGTTCCTGGTGTTCCCAAAATGCAGCCTCAGGAACTCTCTCGATAGGATTCTTCTGGTCTTCATGAGTAGTTATAGCAAAGACAAACTGACAAGGAAGCAAATATGATGGAGTTATGCTACATTCACGTGTAGGAAATGGGGATGCATTCAGGCTGGAGGGAAAGAGGTGAAAGAAGTAGGAAAGTGAAAGCTGGTAAAACCTGAATGAAGCCTCTGTGTACCTAAATATCTCTGGGCATAACTCTTCTCTTCACAAGTTTTCAGGCTGGTTTTTGTCATACTTTGGTATGACTCTTACACTGTTATTTGTCAGCTTCCCAAAAGTGGCGTAATTAAGAGCTGCTGATATTGTTGTGCATAGTTCTTCTCCTCTTTCTTGGCATATAGTTTGTCTCATCTCTTTCATTTTTAAGTCGGATTTCCTGTCAAGGGAGTGAATTTATATTTGCTGAAAGTGAGATGATTTTCAGATTCTGGATAGTTTTTCCTTGGTTTTGAACTGGCTCTTGAAAGAGCTATGTGTGTCACAAAACTGAAACTGTTGATAGTAGTTATTGCCTTAGAGCAATTGGTAGATGAAATATTTACAGGTGAAGACAGAGAGACCCCTTCAATCTGATATGAAATTCTGTGGACTGCAACAATAACATAAACCTATGGGAAATTAGTTAGCCAACCCGTTTCTTTGTCTTCAGCTCTATCTGACAACAGGCTCTTACTGAAAGACTATGAGAAACAAAAAAAGAGTGTTCACTGCCCTTGCTTGCCCTTCCTGCGTCTAGCCACCAGTGGTGATTGGGGTATTCCTAAATTCCTAGTTCCTCAAATTTAATAGTAAATGATGTCTACATCTCTGAACTCTAGTTTCATTTTGAAACTATTAACTTCTGGGTTGTGGCAGTCTACAGCACAATTTAATTGTGTGCAGTGTGAAAAAGCACTTCATTTTCTTTATTAGTTACTTAACTGGACATCCTCTATTTTCTTTATTATGAAAAATAATTATGAGAGATAATAATTAATCATTGCTCCATCTAAGACTCTACAAATTATTCGTGATTTCTGTGGGCTTTTATTGGGATCTTCCATGGTTGCATCTTTTTCAAGCTGAAGACTTGTACTCTGTTGAATCCTTGCATTTCACTGGAACTCCATTCCACCAAAAAGCCCTCCCACCTTCTCTGGATTTTCACAGTGAGTCTGAGAACTCTTGCCTGTGGACTAATGGCCAAATGAGAGCTTGTGATTAGGTGTAGCATAGGTGTAGCATGTTCCCCTTTCCCAGGTGTATCACTTTGCATGTGGCACCATTCTAGTCCATCTGTCACATTATCACAGTCATTCATTATTGAAAACATTGTTCTTTACAGTTTCAGCCTTCAATATCCTGAAAAAAGTGCTTGCTCTCAGTGTCCTACTTTCCAAAATGTTGTGGAGACTTGTTTGTGCATTTTGGATATTTTTCTGTAATTTTCTGTAAAAGACCCAGGTCTTTTCCATTTACAATCTAATGTAGATATTTTTACATTTTGTAATTTTTTTTTTTAATTTTCAGGTGTCCTGAAATTCATATATGTTTGTATTAAATGCAAAAAATTGTTTTGAGCTATCCCTAGGATATTCAAAGTCCTTCTGCCTTTGACTGAAATAGAAACATTAATAAAGAGACAGTGTAGATTTACAATGGTCCATCAGTGCTCAGGCAAGATGTTTTAACTCTTACATGTTCTTCCAAATAGTTTTCACTTTTTGTTTTTCCAGTGACTTGCCTGTCAGCAAGCAAAGCCTTGATGTTATGCATTTGAACTAAGATAAAAAATCACAACTAAGTCTTTGTGGATTGGAGGTTGTTACCTATTACGAACTCAGTTACAGTCCCATGCAGAACGGAAACTGAACAGAAGTGTGTAACAACCTGTTATTCAGTACTTTGTGAAAAAACTAAAAGCAGTGGTCTACTAAGAAAAGCTATATTTTGCAACGAAATTTAAATCATCCTTTAATTGAGAGCTTCTATCAAGCTTGAATGATTTTAAAGGGTTTTTTTAGTTTTGCTGTCTTTAATTTTTGCAGAATTTATTCTCAAACACCCTTGCTGTTTGTGCATTATTGCTTGCAGAGACTAAGACTTCAAAAACTACACTGCTGCATAGTTTCTGCTTTTGGATGCTGTATATCGTGCTTAGGTTTTGTCTTTTAACCTATAATCAAATTTTACCTTATACAGAGTGTCATTATATGCAGGAATTTAATCTCCGCTCTTACTGCATTTTAATTTCTAGTGGGATCTATGTTCACTTAGAATTGTTTTCTCAGGCTCTTGTGAAGATAGATTGCTGTGTATTTCCTATTGCAAAATTGTTTCAGAAGTGAGATATATTTTATGATCCTTTCTGTAGCTCCTTCCCTTTAGTATTTGCATAGAT
>KZ506243.1:290714-310317 GCA_002844005.1 Limosa lapponica baueri
AGAGAAAAAAAAAAGGCATTTCATTTAGCTTGCAGTAAGAGCTATGAATTCTTTCCCAGGGCTACTGTGAAGAAATTTCATACTGAACTTCATTGAAAGAGGGAAACTGGATTGAAACAGTTATCCCATTATCATGATTATGATATCTTCTATCAAAATTTAAAAATGGAACAATCAAAACAACTTTAGAAAAATATTTATTTTCCTCAGATCTGTTTCAAATTAAAGTTCTAATTTAAGTTAAAATTTCTTTTGTCATAAATGGTTTATGTGAAATTCTATTCCTATAGTATTGCATCTTCTCCGTAACCTGCTCAAAGGCAGGAAGCTGGTGACTGAAGAAGCTGGGAGAGCTGTTGTCCTCACACACTGCATTGCAAGTGTACCCTTTGGATACAGTTCACTGAATTACAGTGATTTGAGATACACCACAGTGAGAAAATAGAAACTTAAAAGGCTGTAGGAAAAATGTAGACATTCTTAAACTACATTTCTCCATGTATGATATTTTTCAACTTGGAAAGTATTCTCATCAGCTGTTGTACATTTAGAAATGCCTAATTTTGAAGGAGAATGGCAGTGGAACCCCCGCAAAGATCTTTTTATTCAGAGCATATGCACTAGAATAATAAATACGGCATGTACTGCTGGCATGATATAGTCTTGCCGCTTCTTATTTTTCATTCCATATTTGTGTTTACAAAGGTTGATATGTTGGCACAGTGGGAATCTTATGTTTGCCCTCTAGCCATATACAGTTCTGTGTGATACAGGCAGCCACACTGGGAGCTCCCTGGTACCCTGCCAAAAACCTCAACCCTGCAATCAAAAGCAATATTTTCTTCATGGACAAGAGGTAATTCAGTCTCTGCATGAATTCAGTTTGGGCCTAGCATGACGAGCAGTTTAGAAAACACCTTTTCTATTTGCATGGTGATTTCATAACTCCATACGGACAGTGGAGTAAC
Organism: Limosa lapponica baueri; assembly: GCA_002844005.1. Lineage (NCBI taxonomy): Eukaryota > Metazoa > Chordata > Aves > Charadriiformes > Scolopacidae > Limosa > Limosa lapponica. The sequence goes on from KZ506243.1 coordinate 291,683, forward strand.
AACGCTGGAAGGGATTTGTGTTCCAAGTACTTACCACTATGACTATTGTATCTGCAGCTTTTGCACGTTCAAAAATCCATATTTCAATATGTGTACTGGGAGGTTTGGCTTCTGATTATTGGGACAGCTCATACTAGGCTGCAAGCAACTACAGGGGCCTGTGTGGGGCAAAATGTGAGCACAGATTCAGTGATTGTATGGGATGGATTCACTGTGTGCAGGCTGACATACAGAGAGAATAGGACGAGGAAAATTTTTAAAGAAGAAGAAATGTACGTTCGTTTGTATATGGATTTCATGTCTGATGACAGATGTAGAAAAGTCTCAGCAATCTGAGCCTGATGCCTTGTAGGGATAGCCTGATAATGGAGGGAGATCAAATCATCTCAGAATCCAGATAGCGTCCAGGTTCCCAGCGAGGGTTGGGCCTTTTGTGTCCCTTAAGCACAGAAAAGAGACAGACTCTGCCCTGAAGGGCTTTCTGTCTGAAGACACAGAATAAAGGTAGGTTGTACCCAACATATCAATTTGTTAGGGAATTGGCCCTGCTGTCAGAGTTGCATGGCATGCACTCAGTTTCTTTTGTTCTTCTTCTAAGTCTGGACATTGAGAAGGAAGAAGCATTAAAAGGAATACAGGGATGGGAAAGAGCCACAAAATCTTTATAGCTGGAAATTTGCCAGGAGCTTGAGGCCTTACAGAGGGGCTTGGTGGAAATAAAGTAACTTGCAATTATTTATGGGAATTTTAAGAGGAAGGTTGTCCAAAGCACAATATCATCATAGAAAGAATTTTAATTGTGCTTAGGATTTTGGTGATGAAAGGGAAAAAGAAGAGAATGTAAAGTTCTTATAACAACAAGTAATATTTATGGTGTCATGACTTTGTGTATTTTATTTACTACAAATTAGCCTGGCCCCATGCTGCTTTGAACTGTTATGGTTTATTTAGCAACTAGACACACATGTAAGATTCCCACTGAAGCCTGTGAATTTGACTCAGTTTGACTGAAATATATTTGGGAAGTGCTTGCAGAGAAGCTCTGCTGGCAGGACAGAAAGCGTGGTAGACACTGCAAGGGGCGCACCAGTGAGTTGCCAGGATGGAACAGGAGTTGTAGCTGTTTGAGCTGGCACAGCTGCTGCCAGAAAAGATGTATACTCTCTGTGTGTCCTAAAATGTTCATATTCTGCTGCTCTATGAGTAGGTATCTCTGAGAGAACATGGCAGGTCAGCAGAGAACGTGAGGGAAAAGCAACAGCAAAAGAGCAGAACAGTCTCATTGCCTGCCCAGTGGTAGGAATGACATAATTCAGCTCAGCTGTAAACTGACGCTGTTTGTGTCTCTTCCAGGCAGGGTTCAACATCTTCATATAGTCACACTGACTACAGCGCTGGGAGGATCTGGCTGGCATTTGTACTGTCCAAAAATTTCAGATCATGTGGCTGTACTGCTGGGGTTCAAAATTAATCAGTTTTCTGCATTCTGCTATGTTGAACAAATAGGAAATCAGACATTCCCCACACTGTTTTCTGGAGTGACATATTTCAGATACAGTTTATTAATTGCTATATAAGAGACTCACCACGTTTGGAGGTAAATGGAGTGCGAATAATAAATCTGGAATTTAGATGTCTTTTTTTTGTGCTATGGAGAACTTTTCTACAGTACTTTTGATGCTGACTTTTATTTTTAGTAGTAAAGATAATTTAATTTCCTTTTGGTTGGTTCTCCTATCACAGTAACTTTTATGTGACCGTTTATGGCAATGACTCTAACAAATTAATGTAAACCGTCCTTACCTTTGTAAAGCAGTTAAGAGTTGAGAGTCACAATTCTTTCTTTTTTCACACTGCTGTGACTTTTGGACAGCTGCAGAGCATTTTTGGTTCCATTGGTAAGTTTGCACAGCATCTCCACCTGCATTAGCCTCCAGGGCTGACTGTAAATGCTTATATACAGCAATCAAGCAGACAAGGCATGCAAAAGCCTCAATAATAAACTCTGCTGACCTTTCTGGACAGTGCATCTTTGATCATTTTATCTTTATTTTCTCAACAGCTCTTTTTCTCTGAGTTGTTTTTTCTTGGCTCTTCTTTTGGCAGAACAGCTGCCTCTCTCTGGCCACTGGGTATAGCCTTATTTTATTTATTCTTGTCTTTTACTTTTGTAGGGCAGCCAGATACATGGGGATGGGTGTTATATAACAAATACAATAAATAAATAAAGCCCTATTTGCAACGTTCTTGCTGTCCACAGTGAAAGCTGTGGTCATGGAGAAAGGAGTTCATTACACAAAAATGCCCTGTTTGATCCTGTTGGGGCAAATGGCTAAAAAAATAGGAGGGGTAGTTTGAACACCAAGTTTGAAAGCTGAAAAGTGAAATTAGCAGAAAATCAGCTGGTTTAGTGACAAGTGCTGGACTTTTTGAGTGTTTTTGTTAAAAAAATAAAATTGAAGTATAAAATGTCCCTTTAGGCCAAAAAAGTCACTGAATTTAGATTCAAATTCTTAATCCTTCCAAATTTAAAATGGTTGAAACTCAGGTTGCTGCTGGCACTGGCCACTGAGAAGCAATGCCAGAGCCTCAGTGTACTGCGGAAAGCTGATTGTGCGGAGCCAAAAGACTGATCAAGGATTCACGCACTGCAAGCAGTCACTGAGTTTATTTGAAACACTAGGATACTTTTTATAGCGTTTAGAACTTTAAAAGGGTTGGAAAGAGGAGGTCAGCAGGGTCTGTTTTTGCAGTAGGCTCTAGAGCTTGAAAAGAGGCCTTTGCTAGTGTTGCCAGACTTTCCAGATGCTTATAAAGACTAAAGGCTATTTCTTTTCTACCTTTTACCTCTACAATAATTCCCTTTCCTTTCCCCCTACCTTTTCCCATTTTGCCTTTTCATTAATGCATTTTCCTTTCTTCCCATGCCATTACTCCTCCCTGCTGCTTCTCATTACATCTCTCCCCTTGAACCATTTCTTCCTGTTGCACTCTTTAGTCATTGGGATCAAATAGCATTTGTATTATTTTTCCCTTAGGGGCTAAGGAGTAAGTTGCCATCTTGAATGGAGAATGTCTCCTATGGGGACAGTAAAGTATAAGAGATGCATAATGGTTTTGTTTGAAATTTGAATAAGAAAGGGCTGATGATACATTTACGTGTACAATCAAAACAGAACCTTTGTTTTTACTGGCCTTGTAACTCAGTGTGAGTGCATATGTATCTTCAACTCTGTTTAGGAGTAACATACTTTCACAGGTATGTTAGTGTGCCCTTGCAGAAGGCCACCCACATTAACAAGATGACTTTTAGAGTGTAGCCAGTAAGGGAACTTGTTTTTCCCCTCTACTCGGCACTAGAGATACTTCAGTCAGACTACTGCATGAAGTCTTGGGCTCCCCAGTACATGAAAGACATTGACACGCCGGAGCGAGTCCAGCAGAGAGCTATGGAGTTGGAGCATATGACATGAGGAGAGAACTGGGATTGTTCTGCCTTTAAAAGAGAAGACAAAAGGGGGCAGATCTTACTGCTGTCTTCGAGTATTTCAAATATGGGAGGGTGTAGAGCAGATGAATACAGACTCTGCTCAGAGGTGCACAGTGGAAGGACAAGAGGACAATGGACACAACTGGGAACAAGGGAAATTCTGACTTCATATGAGAGTATTTTTTTTTACTGCAAAGGTGATAGACTTTGGAACAGTGGACCTGACAGGAGTCTCCATCAGTGGATATATTCAAAATCTGACTGGACGAGGCCCTGAGCAGCAAGGTCTTAAATCACACAGATCTGTCGTTCTATTGGCAACCTGTTGACCTTGCACAGTGTCACTCTGCTGAGGGCATTACCCTGAAAGACACAGTGGGATGCAATTTGTGCAGCAGCATACTACAGATAAAGACCATAACCCAGCTCAAAAGAGTAACAGGGATCAAAATTGTCTTGAACTACTGAATTTATTTATATTTTGATAAAGTGAATGTAATGTTATTTAAACTCGGCCTGAGATGTGCATCACCATAAAACAGACTCAAATTCTCCTTCCACTCTCTTGCTCTGGAATTTCAGCAGGGCAGATTGAGGCACCAGTGTGTGGACCACGGGGGATGTATTTGTGCTGGAAGTGAATTTATCACACTGCCACACAGTCCTTTTGGAAAATGTAATGAGTGACACACAAGGAATACACCAAGCAAAACATTCAGTATTAACACAGGAAGAAAAAATACTCAGATCTTGCAGGGCACAGGTGTTCTCAATATAGCTGCATCTCAGTCACTGTAACAGTTTCCATTCAAAGTGCTAGTAAACTCAAACCAATGCAAATATGCAATATTGCATTGATGAAGAAAAAAAGTGAGTCAGTTTGGTCTGGAAATAACACAAAAAAATTTATACAGGGATACAATCTATCCAGTGAAACCTGCCTTTAGTGATGACCCCAGTTGCATAGATTTATAATGACCTGGAATGGTTTTTCTCAATGAAAGCTTGTACAAAATCAAACTGAAGTACAAGGTGAGGATTGAAGTGGGTACTTACAGAGGTTTCTCTCCATTTACTTGTACAGAATATTAGAGAAGCATCACACGTGCAAGAAAATTCGTCTGGTACTGGTCATGATGCCATCATGAATGACATCAGAAATTATTTTATAAATGTCTGGTTTTTTCTCAAAGGAAAAAAATAAAATGCTCCTCTGCATCTTGATATGTTTATTGTCACAGTGCACCAGAGGCTCCTTAAATTTGCCTCCATAAGTGATGCAGTAACAAATTTTCATCATTGTTACACTAAATCCGGAAAACATGAATACGGTCTTTAAGTGCCAGGAACATCTCCCCCAGATTTGGATTTCTATTTTTGCCTAGAACTTAATAATATAAATTATTGAACTGGTATCACAACAGCTGTATTAATAAACGGAGTAGGGCCATGGTATGAGCTGCCACACTGATCTGTAGATGTTCATTTTGCTTAACTGAAACGTGCTACCTGGTGGTGTTCTGGCTCTGGACCAGCTGATGCTTTTCTCTATATTGTGGCTGGGCACAGGTCAGGATGCAAAACTTGCATAACAAAACTGTTATACTGCCCTGTATTAGGAGGGATGGACATTTAGCCATGTAGATGACAGTTGTGCGGAGGCACTATATGGCCTTTATGCCATATTTTGCCTTTCTTCCTCTTTCCCAGGCTTCATGCAGTCTTTCAGAGCTTTTTTCCAGGTCTGAAAAAATAAAATAAAATCATGGTAAAATTCTAGGATGGTATTGAAAAACTGCACTGGTCAAAGCAAGGAGTCAATGGAGGCAGCAGTTCGATAACATCGACCTGTACTGAGTCTGCCACTATACAGCAAATTATATTCTGTCTCTTTATCTCTCTTCTGTTGGCAGTTTAGGAAAGATTTTTGCAGAACCTGGAATGAGGGAGTGCACTGGCTAGTTTCCTGCTGTCTGCACACTAACAAGTTCTGTACACATATAAGATCTATACTCTCCCATCTTTTCATGAGTTACATGAAACTGTGCAGCTAGGTGTTTAATAAAATTTGTGTTCAGCAGTTTACCTGTTCAGTTTCAAGCTGTAAATAACTTTGGCCAAGCACCCATGTAAATTTTCCACCCCCTAAGGTAGTCTGTGACTAAGCCTAGGACTTGGAAAGCTCAAGGCAAATTACCAGCTTCATCTGGAACCTACTAGAACATGGGCTGAATGTTCCTTTTGGGAAGAAATGCGCCCAATTTCTTGGTCTGAATGACCAAAGGATTGGAAGGGGTCTTTTGGTTACTAGTCTTGTATTTTAATCACAGATCCTCTGTGTGACATGTCCTGGAGAGTCCTACGTTTCACCACTAATATTTCCCACATAGGGTTGAGCACTCTGAAAATTCCTTGCTTTGCTTGAGCAACAAACCCTGCCCATGGTAGAGCCTTAGGGGTTTAGTATAATCCTCTAAGAAATACTTGGAGTAAGTATAAGGCAGTAACACTGGGTGAGCACACGGCAAAGTCACTATGTGCTTGAGCTGTGCTTTGGTGTTCTGCTCTTACACGCTTCCCTAAGGATCCTCTTTTTGGCCACTACTGGAACCAAAATGCTGCGCTGGACAGATCTTCAGCTTTACCCAGTACAGCTAAAGTTACTCTCTAACAATGAATTGGAATTAGAGGAGGGGGGAATTTTTCAGCTGTCTTGTGAAAGACAGAGGAAACTATGTAATATGTGAAATACCTATATACAGTTTTGTGTCTCGGTTCCCTTTGCAATTTTGGGACTTGGGAAAACTTCTATTCAATTTTAATATTCACATAGACTTCACTCCTTGCTTCAGGCTTCTTCCTTAGATTACGGTGGGTTTTTTTGATATTGGTGCATATTTCCTTTCACTGTCAACTGGTAAGGCAGTCTAAAAATTTTCTCTTTTTTTCAGGTGGCATGTCATGCTTTGTTCTCAAACTTTTAGATCTCAGCTTTTAAAATTGCTATGAACATATTGGTTCTTTGCTCTGTTCTTCCAAGTTAGACACATCTGTCAGATTGTAACTAGTAAGTGCTAACAACTTCTTGGGTTGGTTGGTAACTTCTTCTAGCATGTTCTCTGGCTGGGTTCTTTTCAGCCATCGGTGCATGATGGTTTGGAGTAGTGCGTGTAATTCATAAACATCACAATTGAGTAATTTATAGATATCAAATTTAAAAATTTTTTACAGAGACCAATCTAAACATATACAAAATTGATGCTCTGAACAAGTCAAGTTTCAACAGGGCTTAATTAGAAAAATTTTGCCACTGTATTTCCTTTAAGGTTCCTGGACAATATTGGTCTTTAGGAGACAGGATTAGAGAGGATGTTCTATTCTGTCTTTGTATTTCTGTAAACTCGTATTTTATCATGGAACAATTTAGGAATAGTCTGGTCTTGTGAATAAAAAAAGCCAGGAAACTAGTCATGCCAGCTACAAGAATAATTTAGTGCTAAGATACCCTAATTCAGTGGTATAGAAGGAATTCAAATTACTGGGGGAAATTTGCAGAAGATAAGAATGAGATAATTTACACCTACTTCGGTGCTGCATAAACCCTCAGGACAAATTCTTCCCTTCACTCAGAATTTCCTTCTCAGGGCAAATATTATCTTCATTCTCTCTACTGCAGAGCACACTTTTTTTCTCTTTTTTTTTTTTTCTTTTTCTTTTTTTCTTTCTGAGGACATAGACACAGGGATGTCTTGCTGTGTGTTCCAGGTTGCCTCAGGTGAGAGCTGAATAGCTGACAGTGCATCTGGAATGCAGAGTATGTCAAGTTTAGACAGGTAAAAAGTTCTGGCTTAAAACATTTGATACTGCAGATGTTTCTTGTCACAAACATAAGCTTTTAAATTCTGCACAAATTACACTTTTAGTGCCAAAAGTCTAATTTTGATTTTGCCAAAGATGGAGACTAAAAAGGTTTAAATACATTTTACTAGCCCTCCCCAACGTTGTTAAGGCTACAAGTCTTTTCCTGCAACTACACTAGAGTCATGAGAGATACAAAAAAGAAAAGCAGGCTGCTTTAATTAATCTTTGAAACATACTGCTACTCTGCTTCTTCCTCTGAAAAGGTAAAATGAGAAACCACAGAAGCTGTGACTTCGGTATCTGCATAACATGATTAAAGCATTAGCAATGACTACACACTATAATTTTACTTCCACATAAATTGTTTCAGTTGAGGGGTGTGTGTGAAAATGCAGGAAATGCCATTACTGGAACTCAATTACTAGAACTCACGTTCTCAATGAAGTTCAGAGAATCTTGAACAAATATCTCTTTCTCTGCTTTTCCTTTGGTCTGAAGTTTTCCTCTGGCAACATGAAAAACAGGTTCTTTTATTTTCCATTTGTTAGCACTTGGATGTCTATAAAGACTCCTAACAATAAGTAGGCAATGGGCTGAATGCCTTAAACCTGGAGAAATGTTTTTAGGGCTAACTAATGTTGCATATTAAGTTGCAAAACTGAGGGAAAGGGAAAAAAGAGATCCTATTTTGTACTCACTATTCAGGGATTTGTATATCCAAGCTAAAGCAAGAGCCCAAAGAACAGGAAGATAAGGTCATAGCTGGACTGCATGGATTGGGCAGAATCCAAAAAAAAAATCTCTTTAAATGTATCTGTTCTGATATTGGGACAGACTGTAATTCTAGACAGAACAAACATTAAAATATTATAGAAAGCACAATGCAAAGTGGATTATTTTTATAGAGGTAGCTTTGATCTTTACAGAATTAACTTCATATACATTTAAAAAATCTCATTGCTGGTTCCCACATGATTCTTTAGTTACCTCATTTACAATCTGATGAAAGTAGCATGCTTTAGTCAAATATTTTTAATGACTCTAAGAAGATCAAAATACTCCAAAATAAACATTAAACAAACATTTCATGTACTTGTTTCACATTTGTATTTCAGGTGTGATGTAAGACCAAAATGAAAAAAAACATAATCACTGAAAACTCACAGGGGAGATTGAACATGACCAACATTTTCTAATGACAGGGAAAATGTTCAAATCACTAGACAGCCATGTTACAGGCAAACCTACCAGCCCCTACTTACATTCTTTTACATCATTAGGAGAAAGCAATGATCTGTGTGCCAGTACTTGAATGCATGACTTTTTGCCGTCAACAGCTGAAGTGATCCAATGTCTACCTCAAACAGTTCTGACTGCTCCAGCAGCTAGTCCATCCTGTCTCCACTTTCTTCCCTGCGCCCTGTCCTCGCCTCACCTCTCTGATCCCCATTGTGCTCCTCGGTATTTTGCATAGTATCTAAGTGGGTGTGGAAACAGCGGTGAGATCTGAGGGGGATGCAATTTTTCCCCCTGCCATAATGTTAGTTTAAGTCAGTTTAGCCTCCTGACCCAGACCACTGAAGTCTCGAGAAGCACCATTCCTAATGCAAAGGAGGGAGTAGAAAAGTACCAACAGGGACGGAGGGGAGATCTGTTCTGCTCGTTAGCAGTATTCAGCTACTAGATGCGCTTAACTGTACCATTATACCATGTCCTTAAGCTGCAGTTTCTTGATTTCTTTAAGCCTTTGCCCAACCTGCTGGCCAAAGTCTTACTTGCCAGAATGAATTCTAGCCAAGCTGAACAGTTGGATAGTTTTGGAGACCGATCTGGCTGAGAATTAACCTTGTAGCACTGATAACAAAATTGCAAGTTTTCAGGTCAATGATCGCCTTGATTTGGAAGTGGCTCCCCAGGCAAACGTGTAAGTGCCAGCGGTAACATGTGTCCTGGGGCTCTGAGCTCTGAACTGAAGTTTCACAACTTCATCTCTCAGCCAGCCAAGGGACAGCATTCCAGACCAGTTTTTTCCTCAGCATTTCCTGCCACCTGGATTAGGTATCGCCTTCTCCATACACTGGCTGCTATCTAGATATGTAACTCCCTCCCAGTCCCTATATAGGGAATTTATCAACACCTTGGATTTGAACTGTCTTCCCTGACTGCCTCTTACACTGTCTTGGTTCTGCCACAGGTACTTTCCCCGTTTCACTTTTTGTTTTGCCCTCTGATGTGTTGTCTTCCTGGGATAAATGTCACCTATTACCTAACAACACATCCCTTTATCTTATGAGAGCCTCTAAAAGGCAGAAAGTACCTGCATTAGGCAGGCATTTTCCTGCATAAAGGCATTATGCTGGAAAGACAGAAACTTTCCTTCAAGAATGCTGGAGTGTGTGTGTATAGTGGTGGGGTTACCCTACAAATGCAACTAGCATACTTGCACGAGGTATGCTTTTGTTTAAGAAAGCGATGAACATAAAGCATTCAAAGAATTTGATAGGAGCCAGCTATGAATGAGGCACAATGTCAAGCTGGAGAGAACAGCTAGAAATAACTCTAAAGGAAGAGACGCAGGAGAGACACTTTTTGCCTAAATGATCTCCTCACAAAAGAAGGTGGCAGAGTAGGAGAGGCTGAGCAAGGATGTGTTCAGAAGTCTGATAGAACAGGAGATGTCTGAGCAAGGTGAACCATTTTTCTTTCAGGACCGTAGGGGAGGGATGCTCCCTAGTAGGAAAAACTGAGAACAGCACCTGTTCCCCCACCATGGCAGATACCCAAGGACAGAGAGAAGACTCAGAAGAGATTGCACGACTCTCTGACCCCAACACCTCCAGTTGAGTTCCAGAGAGCACAACAGGCGCAGGAGTCATTCTGGCTGATACGTCTGCTCCACAAAGGATCCCCATTTTTACAGCTTTAGAAATTCTCAACAAGATGCAAAGAGATTATGTGGATTTGGTTCATTGCTCTTTCTATATCCTGCCCTTTTACTGCTCTCTCATATATATTGAGCAGGCAGAGGGAAAGGTCTAGGTCAGTCTCCTACAGTGTGTTACTGTTTTGTTTCAGCTACTTTCAAATGTTTTCTGCAAGAAACCATGACCATAGAAAAGTCACTTTCATGAAGCTTTTTCACTATAGTGTCCTTTCATGACCATACAATAATGTTGCTCTCCCTCATAATTCTGTGCCTTAAATCTCTCCCGTATCACCATCCAGCTGTTACTTAGCCATCATATATTGGGCTGCAGATTTCAACCCAGTTCTCACATGAACATCTTTATTCTTCTGTTGATCCTAACTAGATTCCACGAGCTTTTGAGCATTGAGTAGGTATTAGTGACAGTAAAATTGTTTCGTGTTCACACAGGTTTTAATTTAAATGATTTATGTGTAATGACAATCTATATTCATGGATTTAAAATGCTTCTTTTTAGACTTCTGTATGGCATCTTACTCTTGCAACATTAGCTCCTTTACATAAAATAAATCATGAAAGAAATGCCTGTTTGGGCAGTGTAATTTGATATCCTGGAGAAATACTGGGGAACTCAGAGTACAGCATTTGCAAGCAATTCTGTGACTCCTTATATTTTACAATTCCATTGCTAACTACTGTTAGTTGTGAGTTGTAAAATTGCTTGCTTTCTTTAGTTTATAAATGTATCTTCTTTCCAAGACTCATGACTGAGACCTACTAAATAATACACTAATAAAACATGTATTCTTAATAGTTGCACATTCTAGTTCTAGTAATAGCTTTGTGGGACATTCCAGTGCTGCTTATTCTGTAAGTTAGACAAAGTTTTCTTGAAAATGATTATGAGAAGAAAAAGAGTTTCCATTTCTTGGTGTTCTGTTCGGCAAAGTGAAAACTCCACTGTTTTTTTTTGATCCAAGAGAAATCATACATTGCAAACTCTCTGGGAGAGGCTTTCGGAGTTTAGGTGCTTTCCCTGCTGTCACACTGATGTCAAAGAACCTCTAGCCTACTCACCTGAAGATCCCCCTTTCATGTGTAACAGCCTCCAGACTTGCCCATGCAGGTAGCTGAAGTATCCTGTTACTCCTGGACACCCTTAAGATTTTCACTAAGATACCGGGTGCTCTCCTCAGAAGGGTCCTGTGTTCCAGTTTTCAAAGCTCATAAGAATGCGATGCCCTGCCCTCAAGCTGCCTTCTTACTCAGACTTAATCTGCACCCTTCTCTTCTTCAGTTAGGATTTCTGTGAACATAACTTAATAAGGCCATTGACTCTTTTGGGGAGCAATTACCACTTTTACATAATTTATAGAAAATCTAAAACCAGCAGTGCTTATTTGGATTGAAAAGTCTTCTGTCCAAGCAACAGGCGCAAGCTCCTAAGAACTAATATTTTTAATGAGAATAGTCTTTTCCGCCCTCTGAGCTGGAGTTTCATTTGAAACTTTAAGTTTAAAATGAAACTTAGAACTTCTATAAATATTTTTATTATATGAGCAAAAATAATATATACAGTTTGTTTTAAGCCTTTTGAGACTGAACACAGTAGTGATGAAGCATTCCTGTGGTACATTTGGGTTCCGTGACTTTTAACTTAGGCTTTAAGATACCATGATGTCTCTCATGCAGCATTTCAGAACTATAAGCTAATGCCTTACATTCATGTTTTCCATGGCCAGAAGGATGCATAATGGGGTATCATGCCTTTGCTGTTGACTGTAGTTCATTACACTGTATGCACTCAGCCAAGTGACTGCTGTTTTACTCAAACAAGTACTTAGTTACTTGCATGATCCATGTAACTTGTAAAACCTGTGATAATGGCTGATTTTAAACTAAGGTCTATTAAAATAAGTTTTTTTCAGTCCAGTGAGAGTTGGAAAGAGCTCTACAAAGAGAGAGCTTATGGGGTAAACTTGGACAGTCTGATACTTTCTGATAGTTTTTTCTCCATAATAACTCCTCTGCCTTAACTCACTGAGTGAGAAATGGGAATGGAATCTGGTCCTTCAGGAAGTGAGCTGAAGATAAAAATGTTTTATCTTCCTGCAGTTTAGTGCAAGATGTGTTTTCTTTTCTTCCTTTTTTCCTTTTTTCCCTTTTTCCCTTTCCCCTTTTTTTCCCCTTTCCCCCTTTTCCCCCCTTTTTCCCTTTTCCCTTTTCCCTTTTCCCTTTTCCCTTTTCCCTTCTCCCTTCCCTTCCCTTCCCTTCCCTTCCCTTTCCCTTTTTTTTCCTTCCTTTTTGCAGCGTATTAGGAGTTGCCATAGCAGTCACCGTTGCCATAGTCATTGTAAACAAATGAATTATGTGACCAAAACTTGGAAGCAGTAGAGCACACAAACAGCAGCCCTGTGGGCAATTCCTGTCTCCACCAGGGAGTGAAGGAAGAGTTTGTTTTGTTTTGTTTTGTTTTTTTAAATGAGTACATAAAGTGGCACATAGAAATGAATAGGGTTTCCCTGGGGTGTTGTGAGTAACAGGATTCAGTTACAGGTGATGGGTCTCACTTTATTGCAGTATACTCAAAACTGCAGTCATTGTACATAAAAAATCACACTTTCTGCTATTGCATTTTTCTGGAATGACCATTCAGGCCAGTTTGTAATATACCAGTGCACAGAGAAAAAATAATACTTATTAGAACCTATTTCATGATTTTGCTCTTCATTGTTGCTGTGTGACAGGGTAGCATAGGCTCATATGCTTCCATGAATGATTCTCCCATTTTCAGCTCTTTCTAGGGATTCTGAAGTTCACATTCAGAAATTGCAATCTTTATCAATAAAAAAGCCAACTAAAAAGGTCTAGCATTTTCTTGGTAGTTTAGCTGCATTTCATGCCCAGGATTTTATTATATCAAAGATATAATGTGGTACAGTAGCCTTCAGCAGGAAACAATCAGTGTTCAGTTGAATCTGAAAAAAAAAAAAAAAATTACAACAGATCACAACTGAACCTGATGAACCTGAAAACATTCATTCACAATATGTCCTCCCGCAGCTTCCTGACTTGCTGAGGCTGGTAGAGAGCTGTGTAGCTACTCAGTTTGGATAGCCTCTGTGGAAGGGAAGAGATGTGCGAATTCCGTTCCTCTTTGTGGATTCTTGTGCTTGCTTTACCAGCAAACTGCAGACACGTATGTCTGCACGGAAGTGTATTTTAAAAGGATAAATCATTATAGTATGTCAAGAACAAGAGCTAGCACTCTCAGAATCCATCGAAAAAAGGGAAGCTGACTCCATCTTTTCCACTAATCTGGATATTAATATCAAGTGCTAGTGCTACATATGGAGATTGGTTCTGTCCCAGTTTTTTTTCCTGCTGCTGACATGAAAAGCTTACATACAGAATTATTAAAAAAAAAATCAATCATAAGGCTGACATTACAGGGAGATTCGCAGAATACTGCAATGAAATTACAATTGAAAAATTCAGGACATAAATGGGAGACATGCTCTGACTTGCTAGTACTAGTGGTTTTGTAAAAGGAAAACTGGAAGATTCAAATACAGGCAAAAATTTCCATGCCTTATTCTATCTGAGAGACTTTTGGAACATTAATGAATTTAATGCCTTCTAATCCCTTCTTACAAGAGCATGTAAAGAAGAGATTTAGATTATATATTAGGAAGAAATTCTTTACTGTGAGGGTGGTGAGACACTGGAACAAGTTGCCCAGAGAAGATGTGGATGCCCCATCCCTGGAAGTGTTCAAGGCCAGGCTGGATGGGGCTTTGAGCAACCTGGTCTAGAGGCAGGTGTCCCTGCCCATGGCAAGGGGATGGGAATTGGATAATCTCTAAGGTCCTTTCCAACCCAAAGAATTCTATGGTTCTATAATTCTGATTTTGAAACCAAGATCTCAGAAAAAGCCCACTTATTTAAAAGAGAAACTGCAAGGGGATAATCAACAAATATAGTATGGTGAAACAGACATAGTTCTATAAAAATAATTTCAAAATAAGCAAACACAAAGTAACAAAGGATAACACTTGTCTCTTTTTTCCAGCTTTATCAGTTGATCTAATAAAGACCAATTTCCTCTTCCTATATACATCTCGCTTGCCCATTTTTTCATCCATTTATATCCATGGTTTCAAGGCCTACTAGAATAATATAAAATTCTGTGAAACTTTTCCATCAGAGAGGTGCCCAAACCCCACACGTGTGACTACACTTAACATAATATACAAAAATGCAATCTCTGACTACTTGGATAACTAACAGGCTTTAGGTGTAAATTACTGATTTTGTATCGTTGGAGGACACAAATTCCGCTAAGAATTGTCACTATTGTTCGTTTGCTAGAATGTTAATGCCGCAAAGTTTACTAGAGGACATCCCCACCCTTCTGCTGGTATTTGTTGTACGTCAGAGCACATAAGGAAGTTACATACCTGTCTCATTTTCCTCTTTAATTCTGCCTACCTTTTGTGGTTTTTCAGTCATGTTTAGAAGCTGCAGGCAACCCAGCTTCACTGGCTGAATTCCTGCAGTAATTTTATGTAATATGTGTTGGTCTGCCATGGGGCGGCTTCAGACAGTGTGTCGCTCTGCTCCGTTCAGGTTTGTTTCCATCCTTTACTAGCGCTGTCTACTCTTAAACTAGATGTCAGGGAGGTGTTATATTTCTAAGAAGCCTAGCATGAAGCAAATGTCACAAAATGTGCAGCAGATTAATATATTGAAGGTAGTTTTTAATATCTGTCTTGTAGTACTGTTTACTTGGACTGGCACGTGAAAGATACTTTTGCTTTGTTCATCAGAAAAATTCTGAAAAAAAGACAGTAGTGAGAAGATTCATATCAGTTTAATTTTTCTCGCAATATATGTCCCAGAATATTCATGAAGCTTGCTAAAAGCATTTCTGTAGGATAGCTATCCATCCAGAAATGATTCAATGTGAGTTTGTGTACCAGCCAAAAATAAAAATTGTTCTAGTGAAGAAATGTTAGAAGAATGCAGAAAACCAGTTTGAAATCTGTAATTTCATGAATGACTGAGCAGTTAATATCAGAAACAACAAACAAATCTGTTAACGTCTTATTATTCACAGACAATTCTTAGCAGGAAACGTTTGAATTGCACTGTGTTTTTTGCTGTAGGTTCTTCACCTAGCAAGTCAGAAATATTGCCTTCTCAAACGGAAAAAGTCTTGATCTTCAGAAAAAACAAGGCATGAACTGTTATGTTAATCAAAAGACTTTCATGAAATAAATCTAAATTTAACTGCAAACCGAATCTGCAATTAAATCTGAATCTGGGATGAGGTGTATGTTTTTTATTGCTTCTCATTTATTTTAGAGAGGACAGTTTATATGCGTTCAGACATTCAGAATGTTCAGCAAATTTATGGAATGGTACAAAAAGTGCTTAAGGCATGGGTAGTGGTTTTGACTTCTTTAAAGGGATGGAACGGAGGAAATGTAGTGATTGAATTACAGTATTTTGATTTATATTTTGGTTTCAGATGTGATTCTGAGGCAGCACACCTGCACAGTAGCCAACTACATGAAACTTTTAGCCAAGTCACAGTTGAAACTTCACAGAATTTGTAGCTTCCAGTTCGAGTAAAGTGTGTGGATTCGTTTTTGGTTTATTCACTAACTTGATAGGCTACACTTTCATGTGCCTTGTCCATGGATTAGTGTCAACCTGGTAGAAAGAATTAGGCAAGAGAACGGACTGCAAATTACTTATGACCCAAGTGCTTACTACATTTCTTTTGTTCAAACATGTAAAAGCAAGACACCAAAGCAAAAAATCAAAACCCCAAAGAAAATTTATTATGGAAGATGTTCACAATTTGAAGAATGACAATATTTTTAAAGTAATTAATATTTATAAATTAACATTCATACGGAGACATACTACAGTTTTGATTTATATTCTGCTGTAGAGGTCAGTATTACTCATTTCACTGGTATAGCATGTAGTATTTTATTCTGTAGTGATTGAAGAAATCAAAACACAGAGTGCTTCTAGTGAAATGTAGGTTGGACTAAATAAAGAGTTTTGATACCTGAACAAAGGAAAAACACATAAAAACAGTTTTCCTGGAATATTGTAAGTACAGTTAAACCCATGTCTACTGAAAGGCAGCATTATCTATGGAAAACTGGAAACTTTTATTAGGCTTTAATTTTCAATTCTTAAGGCAAAGCATGATAGCAGGGGACACATGTACAGTGAAAAATGTGTATTGCATGTATTATCCAGATTATGGTAGACATTTTCCTAAGGCTTGTCTTTTCAGACTGTCTAATGTCTTTCATCACACATCCAGAATACTGTCTCCTATACTCTCCTATCAGAGTCTGAAAGAATGCAGAGCTGTAAGCTCAGTTTGTCAAATACTCACTGTATAGTTGCTTGGACAGGTTATGATGTGAAAAGAGATATTAAAGTAAATGTATATTTACATTTGCCTGCATCTCTGTAGGGTGTCTAAATTAGCAAATCTTCTGTGTGTAAACTAGTCTCCCAAAATCTAGATTTTACTCAATATTACTAACATTAATTATAATAAAAAATAATATCTAGTTCTCATGCAGTGCTTCTCATCTGCAGATTTGAAAGTATTTCACAAAGTAACTGAATATCTTTTGCTCATTTTACAGATGGAGAAACCATAGTGAATGGAGGAAGAAGGACTTGGAGTTGATTATTTCTTAGCATTTCTTTAGCATAGGTGGCTTCATTTATTTTATGTCACAAACTGGTTTTGCTGTGTAAACAGAAGAACAAGTTTCAACTTAGCAAATAACCTATCACAAATAGTATTTACAGGGAGTGAAGAATTATGGAAATGAGACGTTCTCCTTTTAAATTTATGACTTCAGTAAATATAGAGTAACATGGGCTCCACACTTACAGTGCTGGTAAGCTAACTTTGGTACTAAACTGAGTAAAAATTTAGATGTATGGATAGGGAAGTGAACGGGCAAGAATGAAGTAGAGATCGCTAAGACAGCTTAGCTGCCTTCTTGTTTCCTTGTAAACTGCATTTATCTGAGTTAGGCTGCAAATATTTTGGGGATTTCTGGACTGATAATGAACAGAAGTTAAATCCCATGACAGCAAAGACTTTGAATATGACATCTAACTAAAATTTAAAAATTAAACTTTTGTTAAATAAAGAGTTTTCTTCAGTTGCAGCCATTTAAACAGAATAATCAAAGAACCACCCAGATACAGAAGGGACTAGATATCTGTGGCATTTTTAGGCACTACAGCTGTTGTAACCCAGAAGTTCATGGACTTTTTTCAATGAAGCTTCTTGAGTTGTTCCCGCTAAGTAAAGACACCCCTACAGAATTTCAGAGTTCCAGTACGGAGGTATAGGCTTTTACATAGGAGAAACTAAGTATTTTATAGCTTTTAAACTATAATGGTCTTGCTTGTCTATAAGCAGCACAGTTTCTTCCGAAATGGAAGCTATAATTATAATACAAATAAATGCATCGCTTAGAATAAACTTAGATTTAATCTCTGCAGTCTAAATTTTATTTATTTCTCATTTATTTAGCAATATATAAAGTTATTCCCCAGTCTAGTGTTCTATTTAGAAGACCAGTGTCTAATATAATTCTTTATACTTAAATAGACAGAGACAGATAGAATCAGTGTTTATGTTTCTGGGCTTCCTCTCTATTTCTAGCTTTTCCTTGTGTGCATGAATGCATGATTCCCACTGAAATCTACTAGCGTTGGTTGGGTAAGCTAGAGAGTAAATTTTCCACTGTAAAATTCTGTTACTCAATGAGAACCTTTCTATTTCTTTCTATGAGATATGGACCAACCCCAAACACATAAATCACCTGGGGCATGCATATAGGTCTCGCTAACATAAATAGGAGCCAGATGCTTTCCTGTTATTTCAGACCTCTTTCAAACATGCTATTAAAATTACCATATTCATTGACTTGTCTTTATTGCTGGGCTTGAAAAAGAAGACGTGAAAGATTATCCTTTAGTAAACAACTAGTAGGAACACGACCTTCAGAAGTGTATTTATAGGTTCAGAAAAAATACACTTTCTGTTCTTTTGTTTGACTCCTTAAACTAAAGAGCTTCACTCAAAGGCCCTTCACTCAGTCTGTTCAGCAGTGAAATGCACACGTCATAATGGAAAGGAGTGACTCCTGCTAAAGCAGCTGGCCTGCATGTGCCAAGTGCATTGTGACTTTTGCTGACAACCACAGAGCAAATTTAAAAGCTCTTTGAGAGCAATAAACAGGCAGTATAGCAGAATTCTGGGGCTGGAATCATACTCAGAAGAGGTGTGTTCTGATC
>KZ506244.1:0-19853 GCA_002844005.1 Limosa lapponica baueri
AAATTTGAAGAAGGGCTGTACCAGTTGATACATTACTGGAAGTGTCTTGCATTTGGAAGATATTCATGGGCTTTAAGAATCAAGGTTTAATACGTACCATAGTTATTTGAATATTATAAATGTAGCACTGATGTGTACTGTTATAATGCGCATGCTGTGTATGAGTTCTTATGATTTGCTAAATGGATAGACTCCAGTACGTTACCAGTTTGCCTTTGAAAGCTGCCCTTAAAAATTTGCCAGTTCCTGCTCAAATTATGTTTGTCTAGCTTTATGGAAGAATAATTGTTAACATTACTTGTCCAAAAAAAAAAAAAAAAAAAAAAAAAAAAAAAGAAAACCCCAACAAAAACAAACCCAACCAAAGAAAAGGGGGGAAAAAAAAAACCAAACCCCAAACCAACAAGCCCTGGGCAAGTAGAATTTTTCAGGGCTGCTTGGTGCGCTATCTGTAAAGGTGCATGTAATTTGTAACTGTTGTTCTTGCTGAATATGAAACAAACGTGTTTTGATGATGAAGTTGAGGCGAGAATAAAGTAACCCTTGTCTTTTAGTACTTGGTATAACTTAGGAGAAGTGCCTGTTTTCACCAGAGGCTGTAGATCCGGTGGACCGCTCTGAGAATGGGTGCTGCCTACGTACACACTTTTTGCAGAGCAAAGAAAAAGTAAACATGTGGAGAAGGTGGCAAGCAAATCTAATAACTCTGTCGATACTCCAGAAATAGGCACCTTCGCAGTAACATGTGCAAACGCAGAGTCTGGTAGCCATGTACGTTTTCTTTGCGTTTGCATTGCGAATTCTAGTTTTGTGTTGCTGTCCTCTAATTTCCCATGACAACATATGGATTCCATAAATGCAAACATGCCGAAGTGCATCTGTCTGGGTAGTTAACACAAACCAAACATCCCCCTTTTCGGCGATTCTGCTGCTCCTCTGGCCGTGCTGCGCTGTGCCTTCCTGCGACAGCCTCTTGCTGCTCCTGCATTCTTGTCCTTTCGTGCTCCCGGGGTGATCCCGAGTGCCCCGAAAGGGAGGAGGGCAGCGGGCGCCGGGGTCAGGGGCGCCGAGACCGCGGCCGTGCCCAGGAGCGGAGGGGTTAAGCGAGGAGAGGGGAGCGCGCCCTGCGGCCCCCCACCCTCCTGGGAGCTGGCTCTGCTCTGGGGTCAAGTCCTAGGACATCTTCCCTCCCCTCCTGGTAAGGGCAGGAGATGAGGCTGGGAAGGGAAACAGCCGGATTAAGCGGATGGCAGAGGTTTGCCCCTCGTCCTGCGCGCAGCCATCCGGAGGCTGGGGAATGGAAGAGTTCTCATTTTTACCAGGGTGCAAAAAGAGGTGGCAAGGGGTGTGTGTGTGTGCGTGTGAAAAGAAGGGAACGAGCAAGTGATGACTCTAGGACCAGCCGGATAAACCACTGTGCAAATACCAAAATAAATCTAAGGAATTCAGGAATAATGTGTACAGTAATCGTTAGGTACAGCATTCAAACACATACGTGCGCATGTTTCTCCCCTAGAAAATTTACTTCCCTTAAGATTTCTTTGTTCTTTGGAAAAAAGACAATCCCATTCCTAAAATATAAAAAGGGACTACCCTTGCTTTAATTAGAAATCTTGTTACAGCCTCATCTGTAATACTACAAATGCCTCTTGTTTCTATATATGTATCTTTCCACATGCATAGATAGGATTTTTGGTTCAAATAGCTTTTAATGTGCTTAGTAGAAAGAAGCTCTCAGTATCAGATCTGCAGGGAAAATAAGACTGATTTTTCCCATAGGAAACTTGTTAAAGACACAGTTGAATTATTAGATTAACCCTATTTTTTTGTCTCACAGCATATCTGATACATTTGCGCGTAGAATCATATAGTTTCATTTATATGTTATTTTGAACAGATGGAACTAATACCAGCACTTTAAAGGAAAGTTATTATTTGTAAAAATGTATACAGATTAAGAGGAACAACTCCGAAGCAAAATGTTTTTCTGAGGCAGCGCATATGGTTTTCTGGACATAACTTTCAGAAAAGATGGTTGTTATCTTTGACATGTAAAATAAGGGTAAGCGGCTTCGGTTCCCTGGGTTCTACAAGGCAACCAAGTCCTGCCCTGGAAATAGGACTTGGCTGCCGAGCGGCTCAGGAGCAGCTCTGTCCTGAGGTGGGAGTGGGCCAGATTTGCCTAGGGCTGTGGTGAAAGTAGTTGACGACGGTGAATTTTTAGGGAGCCACAACCATCTCGCATTGCTCAGGCACCGGGCTGGCTGCACGCTGCCTCCCCTCCACCTGGCACTGGGGGGGAACTGGGCTAAAGCTTTGAGGCGGAAGAGGCCAAGTGGACATGAGGGACTAATGTATGGATACCGTAAGAAAAAAGTTCCAGGTTATCTTTTTCAATTCAGGCTTTAAAAATTATTGGGGGGGGGGGGGAAAAACACACACACACAAAAAAAAACCCCTCCGTAATATCATCCACTTGCGTAGCTTTGTGCTTCTTGGAAATATGTCTGAAGAATTAGAACAAAGCGTAGAAGGCCAGAGTCCTTGAAGGAGCTCCAAATGATAAAGTCTGCCATTCATTTTAAACACAGCGTGCATTGTGAAAACACAGGTCAATTTGAAGGCATTTGTCAGATTTCCAGTTCCCTCTGCTCCTTTGCAATGGAAATTTGCAATCAAATCCCTGTACTAGAGTTGGGATGTCTGGCTTTATCAGTTTTTATTACTTTATACTCAAAGCATTGTCCAGGTAAGCTATCTTTTCATTTAGAAAGTTTGTTTGCATGAAGTTGCATACAAGAAGGGGGAAGGCTGACATGAATTAGGCTGGAGCAGATGCATTTATTTAGGGGTTTGGAAAGGGGGGAAAGGGCAGACGATCAGCAGCGACTGATTGCAAAGGGCTGTCTAAGCTGCAGAAGCGATCTGATACCATTTAAAGACGCCCAGCAAGAGGCATGGAAAGGGATATTCCAACAGCAGCGCGTTCATTGTTGGGATGCAGAAATGCAGCAGGGCTTAGAAAGAGAGGGCTGGAGAGACGCACTGCTGAGCAATTCTAGCCAGATAACGTGAATTTCTTCTGGAGGCACGTACGTGTTGTTTAATGGGCAGGGGGCTGCCTCCTTTATTGCTGAGAGAGGGATGTGTGGGTATGCTCAAGGGGGGGCGTATGTATTTCTCTAGAAGAAATACATACTGTAGGATTTGGGAGTGATTTGGGCTGGAGGGGGGATATTTAGAGGACCGTTTGTTCTCTTCTTTTGTCTTCAATATATTTCTTTTTTTTAAAACCCGATTATTAAAAGAAATCTGTCCATCCATTTTGTAATCACTGGACTTACTGTAGCCACTGGGAGTGATGGGACACCATCGGGCTATTCCAGCTACCTCCAAATCTCTGGCAGGGTTGCTGTAGTCAGGCTGACTAAATACCCCTTAAGCCAACTAGCAGATTTTTAATATGAATTTGCTTTTTTTGCAGGCCTTAACAGAAGACGAGTAGATGTGTTTGTGATGGATGGAAATAAACACTTGAAAATACATCTATATGTTCCTTTGCTTTTTTAGAGAAATGAAGAAAAAAGTCTTGGCATTTAATTAGGACTTACTAACCTGATAAATATTGAACATCATTTCTTTGTGAGCTGTTCTGTGTGCTCAGAGTACTCTATGGATGTATTCCACAATTGCACTTGTTTAATGCCTGTATCACCTCATGCCTATTGTATTTATGTTGTCATCAATGTCAGATTTTAATTAAACAATTAAATCACTGTCACAGTAATTTCCCTAGAAAACTATTTTAAATGAAAAATCCCACAATAAATGTTTGGGAACCATCTTAAAAGGAAAAAAGAGGGAAATAAGTTACAAAATAAAATTACAGTTCCCACAGAAATAGAAAAGGAAAAAAAATATGTTTTCAGCACTGAAAGGAATTCTCTTTTACAGGGTAGTTTCCACAAAATTCAGAGTATGTCAATACAGTGACTAAAACAACCTGGCTTGTCTTGGGGCTAGTCTGGGTCTTTCAGGCTGAGCCAGCGGCAGATGGACCCTGGCCCAGGGCTGGCGCAGTCCCATAGTCGTCCCCCACTATGGGCTAGAACAAGTGACAGCATTGCAAATCTTTCATCTTTCAGTGCCAGTCAGGTACCAAACGCTCCTTGGAAAATAGTCCATCTGCCTTCTTCCCCTCCAAATTATTTTAGAATTAAGACGGAGATTTGCAGAAAAGCCTGCATCGAATTATTCCATAAGTTAAGCACCAATACCAGCTGTACTTACTATAGAGTAACCACATACTCAAACCCTAAGTTGTAAGCAGTGAGAAATCTGATCTGACATAGCATCTTTGCTACAGTTAATCAAATAGCTCATCTTTGCCTCTTTTTATATATATGCTCTTATTCCTCTAAAACCTGTACTTCTTTGCATGGAAAAATCACAAACACAAGATGCAAAATTCATCAGACAAGGTATCTGAAAGAATCATGCTCTCAAACGTACATTCAGAATATTACCTGTATTTAACATAAGCACATTTGACATTTGCAGCACAGCCTCCGATGTGAGGCGTGCTTATTGAAATTCGGATTCCAGCCTGTGATTTCAGTCGGCGATGTACCCTGCAGCTAACCCCGACCCTCCCCTATTAGCCGGCGTAGCCGCTTTGATTTGTGCCCTGGGAGGGCTGGGATGGGGAGCCAAGCGCCGGGGAGCCTCAGCAATGGCTGGGGGGGCTTCACTGCTCCCCCTGTGCCCCAGCAGGCACCCAGCCCAGCTCTGCACAGAGCTGGGGGCCAAGGGACGGGGGGCACAGCCAGGGCTGGGGGTGCCTCCCACCCCAGCACCCAGCCTGGGGCAGGAATCCCGGGCAGTATTTCTTTTACGTCCGTGCTGCATTTTTATTGGAATGCAGCTTTGCAGATTGGGTTGAGCCTGGGATGCGTGTGGTTTCTATCAGCCCTGAAGTGTTTTACAGCTGGAGATGATTTGGGGGGGCACATCTAGCCTGTCCATTTGCAGCCAGGTCTGATGTTTGTCTGCTGCTGTCGCTCTAATTTTTCCTGTGTTGCCTCCATCAAAAGGTGAGATTAGCACTGGGGGGGGTGGGTGATGACGACGACGACGACACCAGGCCCATCCCTCCCTCCTCCTCATTTTAGTTTGGTTCTCGCAAAAGCCATTCACCAGCAGATCCTCTTTCTTCCTACGGCCAAAACAAGCCAGCAGGAACGGCAGAGATACCTGCTGCCAGCCGCTGGGCAGCCCGAGGCCCTGGACACAGAGGCCAGCCCTGGGTAGTGGGGGTCAGCCCCCGCCCCAGCCAGCTGGCTCCACTTGTGAGTCTGGGGCACAACATCTTTAACCTAAATTCAACCACTGAATACTAGTCTGGCAAAGCACTGGCTTTATCAGGCCGTAGCTGCAGCAGAGCCACCGGCCACCTCAGCTACTGCCAGGATGGGGCAGACCTTCCCTCAGACCCATCCAGGGCCATCCTGGCTTTGTCAAGCAAGGCACTACCATTAAAAGTAACTTTGCTGAGCATATGCAGACAGAAATACATATTTTTCTACTCGGTAAAGGAAAGGGGAAAACTGATGAGGTTGCACAGAACCCTCCTCCAGGCAGGAGAGGCTGTGCTGGAGGAAAGTATTGCTCATAATGACACTTAAGCCCAGACACTTGAATGCTAAAGGTTAAACTTACATTCTTCAAGAAAGGGCTCCTTGCCAGCTTGAACTGTGTTGTGTGTTCACTATTGCCTCCTCCTCCTCTTCATCCACTCTCAATCCACTTTTGGTATTTGTTGAAATAACTGAGGTTGTGGGGTGGGGTTTTTTTTTTTCCTCCCCTAATGTATGTTCTCTGTGCCAGTCCTCAGCCTCATGTCTGTCACAGGGTTAAAAAAAAATAAAAATCGATCTAATGCCAGTACAAAAGTGAAGATTTTTTTTTCTCAGCTGCTAACTACTATAGCTTCAATCCAGAAAAGGCCAGCCCAAGCATATTTTCTGTCCTCCAGTGACACAGTCTGTAGAATGCCACCCTCTAATTCCTGTGCTTAGCTGAATAAACAGAATGTATATTCTGACAATAAGGCTAAAAAGTGAATATGGATTTAAAATAGAAATTGAAAGGCAGATATAAATACAGTAAACAGTAGGATGGAGAAATAACTTTGGGAGACAATAATCACCAGGACTGGGGATGAAACTGGTGGCAATGCTTCCAAATGTTCAAGTCAATGGAGGAGAAACAAGAAAATGCCCACCCAGGAGCAGCACTAAGATGAATTTCAGCATAATATGAAGAAACAGCCACGCTGTTTGGATGCTGCATTTAGATCTTAATGATCAAAGAGCACCTTCTCCATATACTTTCATGCTTCTCCCCAGAGATATTTCCCATTAAAAAAAGAATGGAAATAACATTACAGTTGTGCACGCCTTCTAAAGCAGCCCCTTTTACACAGTATCACGGAGGCTTTCCGTGGAGAATCAGTCTTAGGTGAAAGCAAGAAACAAGGATCCCTATGTCTCAGCAGCAGCAGGTAGAAGAGACCCAGACTGGAAGGCTGGATCAAACACTTTGAGGAGGAGCATGGAAAAAAGCCAGAATAAGCTTCAGAAGTCAAACGCAATTTTTATTTGGGTTCAGAGATGATAAAGGGCTAGTGATGTTCATTTTTCCTACTTCCTGCAGCAAGGGAACGGGAGGTTGCAGTGCTCCGCATCCCTTTAAACAACAGCTCGCTGCAGTGTATTTCTTGGCACAGCCCTAATTGTATCTTCTGGTCCCAGTGGAAGTTCACACTTTTTAATATCTCTTATTGCTTCTGCAACTGCTGCCACTAGTCAGCAATCACAAACAGGAAGCCGTGACTCAGCAGAGCCATAACCTGCGGGCTGACAGTGGCCGGAGGAGAGGGAAGATCCTGCAAAACACCCACAAAGGGCCGGGACCGGCCAGGCACCACTGCGGGACTGGTGTACAGTCTGAGCCGTGAAGGTATCTGGAGACTCGGCTCCTTATTCAGCACTTCAGCTTACACTGAAACCCAGGAGAATCAAGGCCCTGGTGCCACTCCGGGCCTGAGTGCTGTAAGAGAGGTTTCCCAAAGCTGGTCCCTGAAGCCCAGGGCCATCACAGCAGGGTGAGAGAGGACAGAGACACTGGGACCAGACCCAGGTTCA
This sequence comes from Limosa lapponica baueri, assembly GCA_002844005.1. Taxonomy (NCBI): domain Eukaryota; kingdom Metazoa; phylum Chordata; class Aves; order Charadriiformes; family Scolopacidae; genus Limosa; species Limosa lapponica. Next base: position 7,206 of record KZ506244.1, read on the forward strand.
GTTTCCCATCTGCGCTCCAAAAAGCAGGGGTTTTTCTGCCATTAGAGAGGGGCACGGAAGAGGAGGCAGCCGGCGACCCCTTGGCCAGGAGATGCCAGCGTGACCCCGTTTTCACACCAGCGGCGCTGAAGGCTCGGCCGCATCAGGTCTCACGTAGCACAGGGAGCAGACGATCTATTCCGAGCCTGGTTTCGTCTGTTTTCTAACTGTATTTAGCAGCGAGTTTACTCCAGACTGAGCCTGCGTGAGTAAGTGTGTATGTAAGGGTTGAGGATTGGCTGCGGCAGGCAGAGGGTTTGCTGAAAGGCTTGTTAAGGAAGCACTACTGACCATGCAATCCAATTACATAATGCTTCAAAAAATAACCGTGCTGGGAGTCGTGTCTGGGCAGCGCGTTTCGGCAACAGAAAGAGGTATCAAATGTCCGTCTTCCAACCCAAAGGCTGATAGTGTATTTGTGCCACAATCTGACACTGCGCCTCGGCCGTAAACTGCTCTAAAGAGGAAACTTGCTTCCAGGGGAAATGTCTGCTGTTCCCTTTCAAGGCAGTGCTGCACCCTGCAGACCAACGTTATTTGAGTCCTTGTAAAATTACCACTAATCTCTGCACTCAGGATGCCTTGCATTTTATGGGTACTTGCTATGACGGCAGCTTTGTTTTCTGGGGGTAAAGGAAAGTGCTGAGCACGGAGAGGCAGGCACCTGGCCATCAGCAGTGGCTGTGAGGGTCTTTTCTCCAGCTTTCTATCCTTGCAATTTCTCTCTGCTGCTCCAGCCAGGACAGACATACGGATGATGCCCAGTATCATACTGCCATGCCTGGAAAATGCCTGAAAAAAACACCCTGTCCTGCCTGGAAAAGATACGTCCCTGTCCCAGGCAGAAGCCTGCCTGGTGCTGCATGTTTCTTCTGCTGAGATCAATGACGAGGGAGGGGACTGGAGGGCCAGGCTCCCCGCCGCAGCAGGCAGCACAGTCCACACGTTATGTTTGGGATGACTGGGGATTTAGAAAACCCCGTCTCCAAGCAGCGCAGGTAGTTTTTATTGTAGTTACTAATTTAACTGCTAGGCTGCTCTGAAAGGCGTCACAGAAAAGGCACATTTCTGGTGAATGAGGAAAGAGCAAACTAAGAATATTCTTGGCACGTTGCGGAGCTTTCTGTACCTGAACTCGTGTTGTTCAGTTGCTGGGAACGCTTCACGCGACGTAAGCCAGCTTCTATGCTTGCAGCAAACGCCTGGATTTTAACCTGTTCCCAGCCCAGGGAGCAGCAGAGCTCCCAGGCTCAGCCAGCCTGGCTGGCAGCTGGGGGCTCCTCTGCTGGAGAGGATCCCTCAGCTCCTTCCACCCAGGGCTCTCACCAGCCTCACCTGGGCTCCTCAAGCTAGAGAGGGGATGAAGCAAGTCTGCTGCAACCACCACCTGGAAAATCAACAAACTCTGCCTCCTTTGATCCGCCAGCACTGTCTTCCAGGGCGGGCACTGTGTTTTCAAGCTGTGACACAGGAGAGATGTGGGTTTGCTTTACCCCTCTGCCTTCACCCTCTCTGCTCCCAGCGCCCTGCTGAAGGCAGGGGAAGCTGCCTGCGAGGACGGCAGCGGGGAGGAAAGGGTGAAGGCAGAGCTCCTCCAGCCCGGCTGCACGCTCCATCCGCTGCCTTCCTCCCATCTATTTCTAGACTGTTTACCTGGCAAGCGCACATGACCAATCCAGAAGGAAACGCTGACATCACCCGCCACCATGCCCCCTCCCTGCTGCCCGCCACGCTCAGCCCCTCTCCCCCGCCGCCCTCGTCCCCCTGCCTGGCCAGCCCACGCTTGCAAAGCCTCTCCAGCGGGCCGTGGGGCTGCCGCCGGCGCCGTTAACGCTGCTGCTTCCTGAGGCAGCTCAGAGACATGTTGTCCTGTCCACCGCAACAATGCGGCCTGGCACGCTGCTTCCCTCCGCGCCCCGGGGCGTGACGGCGGCCGCTGCGCCGGCAGGGATGCAACCCACGCTCGACCCCGCGCCGACGGCCAGCAACCGCGCTGCCGACGGCGGGTGAGGCACATGTCCTTTAACGCCAGCGTATCATGCGTCTGGTGCGACAGGCTTAAACATACGGTTGCTTTTGCTTCCCAGCCAAAGCGGCATCCCAACCCCCTTTACACCTACGACTCAAACCCTCTCGGCCCACGGCACTGGACGAACTTCACCGCCGGTAGAAGCAGCCGCCTCCCCACCCACCTCGCTGCCACGTCGCGTCTGTGTGCCGGAGAGCGGAGCCAGGCAAACCGCGCTGCCGGTTCCTCGCCTCCTTCACCCTCCTCCCCACGGCTGCTCCCGGGCGCCGTCGGTGTGGGGAGTCCGGCCGGCAGCATCAGCCTCTCCTGGCGGGCCCAGGGGAGCCGGCAGCCCCCGGGGATGGCTTGGGCCGCAGCCGGTGGCGCAGGTGCTCGCTCCTCCGGGGGTTATTTATCCCGGGAAGCCCGCAGCGGAGCTCCGGACTCGAGCTGCTCTGTGGAAGCTTTCTTGGTGCATTTGGGCAGGGAGCCAAAGTATGCAGTTTAAAGGAAATGTTTAATAAAGACACAGGAGCCTCAAACTGTTTATTTTTCCTCGCAGAAAGGTGGAGAGACGATGTCCCTGGAAACTGGCTGCCGGGCCAGGCGCAGGCCGGGAGGCCGGAGGCCAAGCCGGGGCGTGGGCTGTGGCGGCCGCAGGGCTGAGCGCGGCCTCTCGCCTCTCCCTCCCCTGACAGCTCCGGCCCGCGGGGTCATAAACCGTGGGGGGAAAAGGCAGCCTATTAGTAACTCTATTAAGTCTCCATTAGTTAGGTGTGAACTCATTACCCTAATACACTTGGAGGTAGGATTCCACTTGCAGGACATTAGCACTGTAATAAGCACGTTTACCACCAGAGCTGGACGGAGCCAGGGAGAGGAGCCCCTCGACGCCCGGAGCAGGGCTGCAGCCTCCACAGCGAGCCCGTGGAGATGCCTTCCTCACCCGGGGCGGCTACACTCCTCCCACACGGGGCTCCCCGTCCCCCGGCTGCCCTGTGACCAGCCCCCCGAAACCTGCCTCGAGACCTGCAGCAGCAACAGAGGAATCACTGAAAAACACTCTGCGCCTCCTCATGCGATGAGTGGCTGTCCACAGGGAGGAACGTGGGCTGGATGTGGCCACAGACATGTAGGACAGGGGAAATGGGTGACTGTGGCAATCAGGGGACACAGGGTGCACAACAAAAGCTGTCGTGATCTTGGGGTGCGTAACCAAAAAGAGAATTATAAGCCGGGTGGGAGCGTGCCACGGCCTGGCCACTTGCCGGGTGGCTGCTTGTGCTGCTCTCCTGCCCTCGCCTGACGTGGAGTTTTCGGCGTGTTTGAGCTTTGTGACGGGAACTGTTGTCTGCAAAGCTGTGCATGCTGTGAGGAAGTCACAGTGAAGTAAATAATAAGCTTATAGGAAATCGATTGATTAATAATAGATAGTATGCAGGAGCAGGGCTTGAACTGGGTTTGCTGAATTAGCACAATAAAAATACGATCATATGTAGAAAACTGTGTATTTATCTTTTCAGGCAGCTTTAACACGACAGTGTGAGGTGCCCAAGCAAGGGCAGCACCTCTGTCCTTGGGGCTTCTGAGTGCCCCCTGTGTCCTAGCGTTGCTTTAATCAAAATATTGGTGAACAATGGTCTTGCTGTACTTTAAATGTAAAAGATTTTTGTGTTTCAGAGAAGGAAGTTGCAGCCAAAAGAAAGACAATACAGAAGTACAGAATATTGCCTTTCAGAGACAGCAAAAAAGGAACCTGAAGTGTACCACCATTAAACGAAGCCCTCCAGTGCCCTATGCCAAAGCCCCTCTCAAACAGGTACTGTTTGCCCTGCAGAAGACAAAGACTCTGCACCATCCCCACTGTATCCTTAGTTGTACTTTGAGGCTGCACAAAAGCACAGTCCACACAGAACTCCTCCCAAAACTAATTTTGAAGCCTATTTGTTCCTAAACAGGGCTAAACTGTACATGATCTCTGAAAAAGAACCGTTCCAAGAGCACATAAGTATGATTTTTAAAAATTATTTCAGGAGGAAGCATGATCTTGTTTCTAAGATCCTTGGCCAAAAAGAGTATGAAATTAATGGTATTAAGTGCCTAAAAATACTCTTGAGGATCTGGGACTTGGAACAAGGGCCTGGCTTCTATTCCTAGCTCTGCCACAGACTTGCTGTCTGCACTGAAGGACCAGCCAGAGCAGTACACAGGGTACACTAGAAGTGCCCAAAGACGAAGGCATATGGGGGTGGACTTCAAAACCCACTCCTCCACTTTTTGTCCTATTTTCCCGCCCTGTAGAATGGGAATAATACTAATTCGCCGTGAAGGAGCAGAGCACATAAGGCATGATGTTGGCGTAAATTCTCCTGATGTGTTTCCAGACGCGCAGACGACAGCTGTGTGGAGTACCACGAAACCATGTCCATTTACAGTGCACCACGGATCACACTCACTTGCCCATTTCTTCCCATTTCCACAGAAACAACGGTTACAATTCAAGACATCAGCGGGTCCAAACAATTATGACTAAAAAATAAATTAACTGCTAGAAAAGTGCTTTCTCCCCCCCAGCAAATGCAGCACCTCCTTGCACTGGCCTCCTGGTCAGTGGCAACTTCTCTAATGTAAGGATGCTAAAGTCCAATATCCTGCAAAATTCAGTATTAAACATGTATCTTTATCCCACTGAACAGTAGAGAGAGGCATCCTTAAAATGCAATACTTGCTTTTACCCCTGGAAAATCCTGAAATATTCACCTTTTCATACGTTATATTTTATCTAGGAAAATGATTTCATCATTTAAAGATGATTTTATGGCTCTTTCTCAGCCTGTTTTACTGTTACCCTATTAAATACGGTACCTGTTTCTACGTGAAACTCCATACAAAAATGGATTTAAAAAATTGTGAAATTTTCTAAAGTTTGAACAACTTATAGATGTGGGATGCACAATGGTAAAATAAGAGCCCATCAGCAAAATCTGAGCTTAACTTACTGGTGGTGTTTCTGCTTACGAGAAAGGGGCATCCCAAAGCTAACTTGATAGGATCTCAAATCCCTGCAATTCCCTATGTGTCTCAGCCACAAAATAACTTTTGGCATAGTAATTTAAACTGTTAAACAGAAGTTTCAAAATAGCACGCTTCAGTGATAAATGGGAAAGTTCATGTCCTAGAGTTGCTCTTCAGACAGCATGGGGCAATGAGATGGGACAAAATCCTGCAGAATGAGTTCTGTATAGATCTCAGACCCTGCCAGGTTTTTTCATCAGTAACAATACTCCAGGAGAAATAAAAAGACAGGCAGTGAAAACCTCCTCTCACTCCACAAAAGGAAAAGAAAGATATTGACCTTTCCACATGTGACTCTATCTCATGAAATCAAGTATTCAAATGACTTCTGTTTACATAGTATTTTGAGAAATAATGCTAATTTGCAGAATTGGCATCTGGGGTACAAGTATACATACCCTGGGAGAGCACTTACAGAGCCTTTGTGAAGCTAAGTAATAAACGCTTTGTCTTCACCACACTATTTATGGGTTGCTTGGGGGCATCCTGCTCTCTTTCTGCCCCTACCTGGGCATAAAATTATTGCAGAACTAGGTTTTAATAAGACCAACAGTAAATCTGAATGACCACACATGCACAGCTATTCCTGCTCCCCTGATCTCCAGCATTAATTATAAAGTGGAACTGTTTATACAGTACATACCACTTTCCTGACTTCTTTCTTGTTTATGTCTAAACCTTTATGGACATAAAACTTTGGAATTTGCTTTTGGAAGAAAACTGCAATTGAAGTGGCAATAACTGTGTTAGAAAACAACTTTGCTATTGCTCCCCTGGTTCTGTGGTCACGGCAGGTTTGCGTCTGCACTGGAACCCTCTCCCGTTCGAGCGTGTTGTTTCAGGTCATCTCCTTGCTGTCCCGTCTGGATGGCTCGTTAGAAACTCCAGCTCTAGACAGCTCAGAGCAAACGCTCCAGTTTTTCCTCCTGAGTCCTTTTCTTTCCTCTCTACTCTCCACCATGCCTTGGCCCACAATGAGTGAACTCCCGCCCCGGTCGGGGGGGATTTGCAGTGCTCCCTCATGCCTCTGCTGCCAGGCTGTGATTCAGGTTGTCATCCTTTCAGTGTATTGAAATGGCAGCCTCTTTGCTCCTCCAGATAAAACACTTGCCTGTGCCCTCAGACAACCCCCCTCACTCAGAACTTTCCTGAATGAGAAATTTTTCGTCTATAGTTAAGTTATTACAAAACCAAGAGACCTCCACCTGATGGCATACACGTGTGTGGATACCAAAGTAAAGTAACTCAGGCTCTGCAAGCACTAAATTATTCCTCGTCACACTGGCCTGACTACTTGTTTCGTCAGGCTGTCAGGTTATAAATTAATATGTTGGCTGTTTGGGGCTGAGAACTGTTTTTTCCATTTGTTCAGTAAAACAGATACTGTACACCCTGGGCACCATATAAAAAGAATAAATTACTGTAGTACACGGGCAAGGTATTATTCTTGTCTTTCCTTGCCTTTATTTTATCCCCTCCATCCTTTGCCTTTCCTCTGATCAATTCATCTTCCATTTACTTTCTATTTCTGTCTGCAGGTTTTACTCTAATACATACTGCTCCAATATTCCAACCATGCCACCTACTCCACAAGTACAAGTACAGAGGCTTTACTAATGTGAAGAAGCGGGAATCAGCAAAAACTCAAGGGGAGGAGAAGAAATAATTACTGTAAGAAAATTACGAAAGAGAAATTGAGCCTCTACCTGGTGTTGTCTCTTGCGCTGACTTGGATGCCTTCTAATTTCTGCCAGAATCTTTCCTTAGTTTTCACATCCAACACGGAAACGTGGAGACTTGATAGCCAGTGGAATCAAAAGGACTTCTTTACGCAGACAGGTTGGGGTGGATTAGGAAGTGTTTGACCCAATCTCCCTTGTTGGTTAAAACGTCTTTTAACTCTGGTGGGCTGTGTTGGGATGGGAATGAATAAACTCTCTCTTCATTTTAGTGTCCAGCTAGTGGGAGCTGCACAGGCTGTATGTTAAGTCTGTCCAAATTCCTTTCCTCCTTGGCAAGGTTATCCTACCTAGAAAAAGAAAAATTAAAAATAAGACTGTGTTTGGCTTCTTACAATTTCGGTTCTTCCTCCATGTTTGTACATTCCACTTTCCAGGGCACACTTTTGACCTGAGTTTTAACACACAGCCCCCCAAAAGCACCCTCATAATAATGGTGAATAATTACTAATGGTAATACTTAGCGCATCATATTTTAAAAGTATCACGTAATCTCAACTAATAAAAAAATCAACAAAATTCACTGTTTGTTCTTTTTAAAAAAATAAATACGCAAAGAGGTAAAATTTAAATATTTATTGAAAAACTAAATATCGTAGCCTTGTGCAGTTATTGGCAAGAGATGCTGTGCAAATAAATCCACCACAAACTGTTGCTTTCTACATATCCAAGCGCTGGCCTGCAGGACGCCCTGCTGTCCCACACCCAGCCGTCGCAACGCTGCCAGTGCCTCCGGCCACTGCAGCTCCAGATCTGGCACATTGATCGCTCGGGTACATGTTGGGCCCTCACCTTCTTCCTTTTCCTCTCATGGTAAGGTCTGTCACATAACCAGGACACAACTCTGAATGAGTATTTACAAACATCCATCAAATGCTTTGGCAGGAGAACTGGCCCTAAGGGGCTCTAAGTGGCCCTTGGGAGAAAACAAGGTATATTTTCCTCATACTTCTGAACTCTCTGCAACGTTCAGTGTGGTCTGTGGGGCAGGCAGCGCCTTTTTGGAGTCTGGGGATCAGCTTGGTTGTTACCAAGGAGGACATCACCAGAGCCAGGTGTGCGGATGAGCCTTTGGCTCTACTAAGGATTTCAGAGCGTCAGCATCCCGGGCAGGCTCAGCAGGTGAGGTTGGGCTGCGTGGAAGTGGAAGGTCTCCTGCTTCTGGCATCTTATTTGCAACTCTCCTATTCCACATGGCCGTGCATTAGTGATGGGCAGTGCTAGCAGATGGCAAAGTTCGAGCTGGGCTAATTAAACATACTGAGCTAATAACCTTCCATTTTGGGACTGGTATAATTCATAATTTAATGTATTGCTGCTGAGACATTAACCTTTCAACAACTGGCACGGTGCCCACAGCAGCCTGAGTGCTGACCATCTTTCAGGAAAATGAGTATTATTGTTAAAACAGGTATAAATCATTCATGGCTTCAGCTTTTGTGTCAAACTGTACATGAAAATAAGTAGTAGTCTGGGTAATTTATTTACCTTTTGGTGGTTATTCTTATGATTTCATGATCATATTCTGTGATTCATAAACATTGGCCAAATGCCATTTTGTTCTCATTTTACCTTTTCAATATTGCAGTGGTTATTCTGATTTTCATCTTTAACAAGTTCAAAACTGGTGCAGAACTCCTCGATCCAGGCACGAATATAATCTCATTTCAAGGAGGAAAAACTTATTTTAAGCTAATTCCACAGTATTCAACACGATTATTGAGACTACCAAATTGTTACATTTTTGTATTTTGCTAAATGAAATGTTTCTTTGAAAACTGGTGTATAAATACACAGGTTCAAAGACTTTTCAAAAATAAAGCATATAGTATACACAACTATATGAATAGTTTCTGGTTGAAAACGACATGGGATACTGGAAAGAGGAGGCTGTAAAAAGTTGGAAATTTCTCAATGGTCCTGCAAAGCAAGAAGTCTAACTCCAAACACCTGGTTCCAGGAATGATATTACAAACCCAGGAGACCCTTACATTGACTTTTCATAGAAGCAGAGAACCGTTTAGGTTGGAAAAGATCTTTAAGATCATGAAGTCCAACCATTAATCTCACACTGCCAAGTCCACCATTAAACCATGTCCCTAAGCACCACATCTACATGTCTTTTAAATACCTCCAGCGATGGTGACTCAACCACCTTCTTGGGCAGCCTGTTCCAGTGTTTGACAACCCTTACGGTGAAGAAGACCCTGTTGGTTGGGACCCTGCCGGTTGATCACATCATACTTTATACCCCAAACTACCTCTGCATTGAATTTTCTTTTCCAGTGAAAAGACAATCAGAGCTAAAGGGTTACCAGACACCTGCACCACAAAGCTTGCCTGTTGATACGCTAGTGTTAAATGTCTTTCATAAAGTTCCATCAATTCCAACTCTTGCTGTTACGGTCAACGAGTAGGGATGAAAAGATTGCCAAATGAGACCAACTCACTTTTAGATAGTGACACATCTGGAGAGGTCCCAAATGTACAGCCTGTTCCAGCCACCATCACTAGGTAGACACACTGAAAGCAAATCCATCCTAATTTATGCAGCAAACTTGGTCATAGTACACAGATACGGAACAGGGAAGATCAGATACAGAAGAACACAACTGTTTACTGTGTATACTGATTACATCAATATTTGAAACTCCCTATGTTTCTCTGGGAAATTGTCATTTACCTCTAGAAGGTATGAAATAGCAACCTGAAAGCTGAAACTCACAACAGCATTCTCCTGCCCTCAGATATCAAATATAGCACTGAATTGGCAGGAAAAAAATACTTCCCTTCGTTCTTCTTAACTGTAATTGGAGGAGTTAATACTTAGCACTGTTTGAAAGGAAACTCTCTGAAAACATCCAGGCTGGGGATGATTTTCAGAAAGACACACTTCCAAGAGATGCTTCGCCAAACTTCTGTTTATTTGGTTGGGTTTCCTCCCCCCCTTAATTTATTTCCTTTGCAGTGTCATCTAAACAACAACAACAACAAATCTCAATGTAATGACCTACGGTAGCATGTGAACAGCAGGTTCAAGTCGTACTCAGGGAAATCTGGCACACTGAGATTGGAACTTCACACTGAGTGGACAACACCAAGTGAAGCCTCCTCACTGTATAAAATGAAGGGACTCCCCTGAAACTCCTTTGCTTGTTTACATAAATGTAACAGTTTCCCACCCTTCATTTGACCATCCACTCTGAATCAGACTGGCAGCTCAGTCCGTGATTCCCTCTGCTTTGCCGTGCCATAATCTGTGCACTGCGTGGGCACAGGAGGCATCAGCCAACCTGCACTCGGGAGCTGAGGCTGGAGCTGGGCTGCAAAATTCACAACCCTAGTCCTAGGGCAAAGAGCACCGGCCTTTTGCGAATCCACGGCTGTAGAATTCGCATTTCATTGTATTTCTGTTCAGAGATTTCAGCTTGAGTAAAAAATAACACAACCTCCTTTTTTTTGTGTGTTATTCTTTAAAGCTACAGATACAACCCTGATTACGTCAGCGGTGCATACACTGATGGCTGCTGGAGTCTGGAGAGGCCTTGGAGGAATAACTGTAAAATGAGTGTGTTGGGCCTCTCAGTCCAAGTCCCACAGTGGTCTCTGACCACTACAGTTGGCATTTTCCTGCCAGTTCTCCTTCAGAAGTAGCTAGGAGGAAGCTTGCACGTTGTAAATGGTTTAATAAAGATGACTTCCTATCTCTTCTAATCAAATGGTGAGCAAAGACGGCCAACACTCAATCAAAAGAGGAAATGGTATTTCTGACTTTGAAGACACTTTAAAGATGAGTCTAAAAAACTCCTAAGTGGACGCTGAAGAACTAATGCATTTGCAAAATTCCTATTTTCGAAGAAGTTAACTAAAAATTCAGCAAGAAGCTATTTGTAAGCATGTTATCCACATTTAGTGCTTAAGATAATGCCAAGACCAGGACTTTTTGGAGGCATAAAAGAATAAGGGAGCAACATCAGCATGCTTAGTTTTAGGCTTCTCAGTATTTTATGTGGGCACTCACAGGACCATGTGAATAGTGCCAGATGGACTGGAACATATTTTAAAGCATTTGAACCTACTTACGTAGCTCAGAACCCCCTCTGAACAGGAATTATTTCAGAAGTTAAGGTTCCTCTGGATACCTTCTTTATACTGGAAGCGTACAGTGTTCACCCCAAAACCCACCTATGCTTAATTGATAATGATACAGTAGACAAGCTCTCACTCCTGGAAATGATAACCTGCCTCTATTAATCCATACCCACATTACCTGTGGCCGTGGACTGAGCTGATGTGCCCGTGCTATGGGTTTTGGGAAGTGTTGTTGAACCATCTGCACCTGGATCAAACCCCCAGCAGCCCCTTTTTCCACACACAGTAGAGTGTCCCTGCATTTCACTCCCTCTGCTGGCTCCACTTTATACATCAAATGGAGTTTTTCAAGACCTTAAATTTGTTTAAGGCTGGGATATCTAAAAGTTCACTCAATCTTCAAGCTCCTGGCTACGCTCCACTCTGCCCTGGCACCGTAGCTGGCAAGGATAGAGCCCTCCTGGCTACTGCACTGGGCCACGGCATCCTGGGCTCAGTACAGGACCGTGGAGGCACCCCCAGCACCCCCAGTTGCAAGTCTGAGTGGGACATGTGCAGCTCTCGTCTAGGTTTGGTGCTCCACCTCCAAAAAAGAGCAGGAACTCACCTTATCAGCTCCATAACTTTTGGCTGCAAAAGCCTTCTGTACCTACATGTAACTGCAGTCATGGCCAAGTGCCATGATGAGCCTTACGCCTGCTGCCAGAGCCTGTTGGCTTTATGTACCTTCCAGAGAAAACTAGAGTATATTAAAGTGTCTCCTCTGGACGCTGCTCTACAGTGTGCTCCCAGAGTTTTATCCCATTTCCACATAATATCGATCCTTCCTGATAGCATGACACTGACTTCAGTGAAGGGTTATGCCTGCTCTCTCTCCTAGGAACAATTAAGTAGGACATCTGCTTCATCCCTACAGCAACACCTCTCCTGGTTCTCACTGTTTACTCAGTATTATTTTTACTTCTGCATTGACAACTGCACAACAGGAAAAATACTAGCTTTGAGATGGTCAGAAGAGGCAGTGTTGGAAGACTTGTGCTGTCCTCATCAGAGGAGCAGCAGACGTCGCCACTGCCAGCTTCTTCAGCTGTTTCTCCTGGCCAGCCAGCATCGGTTTCATCTGTTTGGATTAATTCTTGGCCAAGCAGGGATAGTTCTGGTGGGCACACAAGTGAGACAAGTGCCGTAGGCTTGTTAAGGACGCTCACTGCAGCAGGCTTAGTTACCCCTAACCCTACCGTCTCTGGAAAGACTTGCAATAGCCAATAACGTAAAAAAAAATCATGCACTTTACACTGATCTCACAAGGGACCAACTACCACTACACAGAGGTCAGTCTGCTCATCCTGCCATGATCTAGAAACCCACTAAGGCTGCAGAAGAGTCAAGAAATTAAAAATCCACAACCAATCTTATAGGTGCATGAAATTTCTTTTTCTTCTTGGCTTCTTGTATCACAATAGTATAATGGTATAGCTCCTGTTGACAAGGAAACGTACAACAATCACAGCTCCCTACATACAGACACGCGTTCAGCCAAAGCAAATGGCCTTCAAATACGGTATTTGGAAAAAAAAAATAAATAAAAAACCCCTTTAACTCTGTAACATTTTTTAGAAACACACTTCTTAAGTTTCAAATAACATGAATGTTAACAATCTGTGGGTGCGTGTTAGCGTTGCCATGGCTCTGCGT
>KZ506244.1:20893-44288 GCA_002844005.1 Limosa lapponica baueri
GCTGGCAGTTTTGGGGACAGCAGCAAGTATAGGAGAAGTAAGACTGCCAGCATACTGCTGTTTGCCGGTCAGTTTTGCAGAAATTTCATCCTGTCAACGTTCATTGCACTTTATCTCCGAGTTAGGCTATGGCTTCTAAACAGGACAGATGGCCCGAAGGTGCTGTCCTGGAGCCTGTGCGCCTTATGCTTCAGCAAAATAATCTGATGTCTCAGGATGATGAGCGTTTGCTGATACTGATATAGTTTCTAGGCTATACAGCATCGTAAGGTGAGCCTCCTCCCGTGGGTGCCCCGTGGCTCCCAGCCAGCCCCACGGGAGCTGCGGGCAGTGCCCGGTGCTGGGCTGAGGCTGGCTCTACTGGAGGCCAGGGACACTGTGCCCACTGGAGCACATGAGGCTCATGGGGACATAGCCCCTGGACACCAAACTGCAACAGAAGAGGGTCTGCTGGTGAGAAGCTGTGATGAGACAGGCACAAGACTCCTACTGCCCTCCTGGTATCCCTCCTCATCCCATCCCCATTTCTAATCAGCACTCACATTCTTAATTTTCCAAACCACCAAGTTCTCTTCACTAGAATAGTTTGAGGTGTGATTTTCAGTCTAGGTCCTTTGAAAGTATTTGGATAGCATTGTTCATACAGGCTGGATTTCAGAAAAGATGGGGAAAATAACACGGTCTCATAATAATCTCAGGCAGGAAAGAAGTTGCTGTGAGTCTCTGATCTCTGCGAGTCTCTGATGTAGGGCACTGGGTCTCCTTGAAACCCCTCCGTAATGAATTAGCCTGAAGTAAAAGTAGGTGTTTATCTCAAGTCGTTGCCTCAAATAGCCTGCTACCTGTTGGAAGAAGGGTCTGATCGATGCAAACTAAGGCAGCCATGCGTGAGCTGTTACACAGTGGTTAGTATTGATCAGAGCTAACGGCTGCCGATAGGAATGTGGAGCGGACTGACAGGCGGAGAAGAGGGAAGGAGGAAACGGCCTTCGCTGGTGGCAGACGTACAGAGGAAAGCCGATAAAAAGTCAATTCCACTTAACTGAATGGCTGCTAACTAAATATTTTTGGGGCCAGAGCCTTCCCAGATAGCAGATGGAGCGTCTCTGCTCCGGAACTGAGACATCAAGCGAGCATGGCATCGATGGCTGAGATAAGAGACGCTCATGACGGCTGGTGGAGCAGGAGAGCCTGACGAGCCTGCGCGCTGGCCCTGCACACCGAGCCTGCACATTGGCCCCACACAGTGGCTCCACTAGGGCGCCTGGGACCAGCGCCACCAGCTCTTCATGATGGGAAATGGGAACGGTGTGGCAAGGGTTCATAGAGCAACCATGGCCAGTACTTAAATACCTACTTCCCAGAGAGAAAGCAATGATTTTATTTCAGTCCCTTTCCCCTGAGATCCTGCTAAGGACCCGTACAAGAGTTGCTTGGCATGGAGAAGCAACACAGATTTTCCAGCCCCAGCCTCTAACAGCTGGAGACACTTCTCATACCAGACCAGCAATGGCCACAGAGCCTGTTTCAAGTCTTGAATGTATGAAAAGTTCTAGGAGTTATGGCTCACCAAAAGTAGTTTCAAAGAATTGCCGAGACGCTGTGTGGGTTTGTTTGGGTGGCAACACTATTTCTGCCTGAAACTGCTGGCTGAGGTCGCTGTGTTCATGCTCCCATTTTCCAGTCCAGAGGTCTCTCTGCTTTGGGAAGGACTTCAGAATTAAAAAACCAAACCTGTAACGGTTCTCTAAATGATGGACCACGTTATGAAATCTTACTGTATGAAAGGTGCACAGAAACATGGCAGCATTGCCCTGTATTGGGAGAAGACCAAGCAGCTCTCCTATAGCTGTCTGCTTCCTCCTCAGCACCTCCCTCAGGACAGCTTTTGGTTGTCTTCCTCTCTGAACTGCTTGTGTTGGTGCTGCTTTGGGGTCTGTTACAGTGTATGGTCATACACAGTGAGAGAACACAAAGCAATTGAGAATTGCTTTTCCTGGACCCAATATTCGGTATTTAGACTACATTTCAGGCCAACTTTTAGTGGACTGGATCAGTGTGTAAGGCACCTAATATAAAGTAATTCTCCAACAGTTTGATTAATAGTGTCATAGTCATAGCTTCAGTTCAGGTTCAACCTTTTTAACGTTTTATTATTTTACAGAGTAATAAATCAGGACAGCAGGAAAAGACAGATGTAGGAATGTCCCTGTCTACCTATCTGTTCATGAAGACAATGGGTCACAGGATAATGGTTTCCAGGGTTGGGGCAGCTCATATTAGAAAATCTGCTGGAGAAGAGTTTGTAAAGGAGCCAGCAACGCCCGGAGGAAGGAAGAGGAAGCTGGAAGCCGGCTAGTGTGTCCTATAGAGCTGGAATATTGACAAGGGAAGGAGCAGGTTGGGGCTCACAGGGAGCTACCCGGGATGAGATGTCTCCTTGCAGACTGCAGGAGGAAAGGCAGCCGTGTGACACTGCCAGCCATCCCAGAGAGAAGTGGGATGCCACCCTTTCTCATGGACCTAGCAAGTGGCCAAATCAAGCTCATCATATACGTCCTTAATGAGCTCAGTATTATGATGATGGAATAGAGCTCCAATATCATAATCATAATGGGAGACTACAGCTCAAAGGAAGAAAAGCTAAGTCGTGTAGGTCCAGTGCAAAGAGGAGAAAGCAGAAGTTTTGCAGTTCAGCTTGTGGGAAGCCATATAGATGATACAGATGGAAGAAAGTACGGAGATGATTTTATGAGATTAAAAGAATAAGAGAAGTAAGTGTGGAGGTTCAATCTCTGACGAAGCTGATGGAGAGACTACAGGAACAGGAACTTGAACAGGAAGAGAAAGGACTGGAGGTGGTGAGCTTGAAGCTTGACCTGTTAGGAAGGAGGGACAGAGAAAAAAAGAAGGGAGCTGAAGGGATAAAACCAGACAAATCAAATTCTAAGAAAGACTGTCAATGCAGTGTATTTTATATGGACTGAAACATGTGGGACAACAAAAAGAAGTGGCTGTGGTAATCAGAGCAAGGGATGAAGCCTTGGAAAAGAGGTTTTGCTGTTTGAGCATAGAATGATCAAATCATTCAATAAATGTGAAGGGTAAGGGAGAAACTGGAATTCTGGTTTGGTCGTATTGAGTTAAAAACCTCACGGAAAACCAACAAAAATCTAATGAATGTACTTTGCTTCTCATATCAACTGTTTTGTTATGTGCAATGCAAATTTAGGGATAGCACATATAGATGCAAATAAATTCATGTGTAACACAGTGAGAACAAGTCAGTCTAATGTTTTAAATTTTTGCCCTATATTTATAGCTTGCTGCTTATATTGCAGAGCAAAGCAAGTTTTATATAGAACAAACATTTCACTGTTTTCCATCTTACTTTAACAGGATTTAATTTTACTTTTAAATTTTAATTAGTTCTGTGAAGAGGGCTGGCAGTCCTAATGCACAGGCATTTCAGTTTACAAATTATTTGTTATTATAACTTAAAGACCATTAAAAGAGGTATAAGTCACAAATCAGGGACCTGATTATCAAAATATTGTCATCAGCTGGACTCTTCCTGGACGAATGCATTTATATTTGCATATGTTGATATTTTAGATAATTATAAAACAAAACTATTGTCCTCATTTCTATTACTGGCTGACTGACTTAACTAAAGGTATTTGGTTTTCATGCAGCTTTTGCGAGCTGAACTGCCTGGGCCACAAACATTAGCAGTGCACATTTACATTCAGAAATCCTACAACTTTTATATACATGCTCTTTAAAGATAATGCTTTGAAACCTTAAACTTACTTTTATGCTAATTTAAATAAAAGTTAAATGTGAGATGTAGGCCACTTTCTGACAGTGAACCTTTAATTCCAAAGCGAAGGCATTGGCACAGCCAGAAACCTGTCTTCAGCACGTGCACACCGCTTGCTGGACAATCAGTAAGACGATTTAGTGAAGAAATCAGTTCTATATTTCAGTATGTTTTTCTGCTAAATACTGTGCAATTCAAAACTGGATTGAAATCCACATGTTAAGGCTCAGCCTATTTTATTCTGCTTTCTTACCCGGCTGCATCCCTATACTGTGTTATATTGTTATGTTTTAAAGCTGACAGAGTACAGGAAAAACTAATGAAATCTATTAGACTTACAGTACAAAAGAGGGGAGATTTCTAAGAAATACTGCACAAAAAAGCACAGATTAAAAAAATGGAAGCAGCAGAGAACAGCAACTATGTGCCACAAAAAGATAAATACAAAAAGCTCAGCTCTCTCTTATAAGACACCCACAGTCTCCATCTGTCATCTCAACCCTTCCTCTCCCAACTGTTCTTAAATTAAATGAATGCTTCTAATGGGAGATTTTCTCATGAAAGCTTACGAGAATTCAGCCAAAGACAAATTAAAACAATGCAGTGTAATCATGCAATTCACCTCTCTAACAGGTTGCCTGGCTTCTATGTTCACATTTACAACAGAAAAAAAGCAACAATAAGACACCCAAATAAAGAAAAAAACAACTAAAGAGCAAACCTTTCATTGACAGAAGCCGATATAGATACAGGTCTCTCTCTGCAACCATTCTTATAGTTGTACAGCTGAGACTAAAGGTTATTTTAGTCTGTATAAGAAACTACTGTACACATCTGATTTAATGATTTTGTTCTTTGTGGGCCTTGCAGTTTGAACACGTCCAAAGGGATCAGCAGTGCTAAAACAATATATTATTTTTTTCTTCATGTAAATAAAACTAGCTTGGGCTATTCAGTCTAAAGTGGTTCGAAAAGATATTTTCCTACTTATCATTTCAGTTGCTTTTAGCATCCTGCCTAGCATTCTATTCATGTCTGGACATGAATAATATGTCCAGACTTTCCATTTTCACTTTTGTTTCTGGTCAGCTTAATTTTGGGGTTCCTGTTCAGTAGCACAATTCTTCAGTGTTTGGGTTGAATGCATCTAATTTCTATCACTTCTAGTCTAGAAAGACGCATTAGCAAAATTGTAATGAAATATTTCTATTAAAACCAGGTCTAAAGGAGGACACTTGAAAAGGAAACAGGTCTTAAATTCGGACGCAATCACCTGTCAGTGCCTCCTTAATAACAGGTCTTAGATTCCTCTATATTTCACTGTTTTGCTCTTTGAATTTGCAGCAGGTAGCCTGATACCAAAGGGTTTGTTTTCTTAACGAATAATCCCACTAAAGTTAGATGTAGCGACACAAAGGAACTTAAAAGGAGACAAGCCACCCCTGCCACCCCAGAGAAGTTCCCAGCACCAGGGACAGGTCGAGGCTGGAAGCACCTTGGCTGAAGGATGCGTGTTTGGGGCATTGCTCCTCAGTGGCCATCAGGTCCACAGCCATGGCTGTAAACAGGTCCTTGGCCAGGACAGCACTCAGGAGCATCCTCACCTGCCAGGGAGGGCAGGAACAACCCAACAGCCACAAAGGGCTGCCACAATGCTGGTAGGGTAAATCAAAAGCTCTGTCTTCAGTCACCTCTGGTCTAGACCTCTGTTTTGCTGCTGCAGCTGCTTCCTTTCCTTTCTCTGGGTCTCAGCACCTGATTGCAGTACTTGCTCAAATGACAAGTCCCCTTGGATTTCCTTCTCTCTTAGCTTTAATCTCTCTTGCTCCCTCCTTGTTCTCTTACTCTCTTTGCATGATTTCTACACTCACCCTCTTCATTACCAAAGTCACTTGGACTGTTCGAGTTCACAGCGAAAGGTAACTGAAATCCTCCCCAGATTCCCCGGTCTCTGTTATTTTCTGCATGTGCTCTTTCACAGTTTCTTTTACTGAAGTCCCTCACTGTTGTACTTAACCACCGTGAGTGACAGAAATCCAATGCTGACCACTTCATTATCTGCCGACCTTGTCCCCCTGGCCTCCTGCCCCTCCATCTCTCTTGGGCAGTTTGCCCTACGTCGCAAGTCCTTGTTAAAGGTCAGGACCCCAAACCATCAGAATTGGTCGTGTTGTTTTACTGTATCACCAGAGAAATCAGGCCTGTCGGATCTCATTAAAGCCCTATTTATGGGTGGAACACCACTCCTGGAGCAGGATGAGCTGCTACCTTTGAAACACAATCTTCACCAGATCCGATCAGCATCGCACAGGGATTATATTCCACCAGTCAATCTCTCATAATCGCTCCCACCCTTATTGGCATGGCTACTGCTGTCCCTGCATGAGAAAGGAAATCCTCTTAAACAAATACTCTCCGCGGCAGTAAGACTCTACTTCCCCACAAAGAGGTGCAGGATCTGGCCTCTCGGAGGACAGGTGGCCACCCAGGCTCATGTGGAGCAGCCTGATCAATAAACCCAGTTCATTGCATTGTTATTCATGTAGCAGCTAACCATAGAGACACTTCATACTTAATATAGTGCAAATGATGGAAAAGTGTTAACTGATCCTCTCAACACGCCTTTGAAATGAGCAGGGACCTGTCACCACCACGCTGGAGCGGGGAAGTGACGTGACTTCCTGAGCATGACATCGCAAACAAGCAGCAGCTCTGAAAGTATAATTATTCCCAGCCTTATAAGAACTTTAAATGGTGACTCTTACTACCTTCTTCTCCGACTTGACTATTAAAATGGAGAGAACCTTTCCCTTTAGGCTTACGCCACAGTTTTAAGGCACAGTCATGGTAATGCTGACATTGCACTAAGGCATTTCTGGAGAATGTTGTCAGGTGAGTCAGATGGTAAATATCATTATGCTTCACATGTCTATTGAGCGTTTTAAAGAAAGTTTCAGTGCGGCTATGTGCTGAATTGGTAATTTCCCCAGTGCACAATGCAGAAAATGATGCAGACCCATTATATGAATTCTGAAGACAATGAGAAATCTCAGCTGCCTAAATGAGAATAAGTCAACAAGTAAACACAGAGACTAACAAAAAAACCTGGGAATAACATTGAGAACTAAATCATATCCAGAAAGAAGAAACATGAGAGGATGGGGGGAGGCAGCATATCCAATTCCCAAAATGCAGTTGTTTCACTTAAATGAGAGATTTGTAATGATTGGCTGTTCTGCTGCATGAACCCCAAGGTGGGCACTACAGGGCCACATGTCATGGTTTTTCTATAACGCATTTATAATATTATAGCAACCTTTGCCTGAAACATTCCACCTTGTTAGCTGATGTTTCTCCTGCTCAGGAACAGTTAAAGAAGTTCAGCTGACGTGCAAAGGAAGATGCTGTTGCTGTTAAACCCAAGAGAACACAGATGGAAAGGGAGTGATCATTTGAAGAAAGGCGGGCTAAACCTCTCTGGATTGACGATCCATAAGGGCAACCAGCCCTGGAGGCAAGGTTTGGATGAGTTTTGATACCACCTTCTTGGGGGTTTTGTCATTAAACGTAATGCCTAGAAAGAGGATGAACTTAGATGTACAGTGAGAGGATTATCTTTGTATAGCAGACTGGGAAAGGCATGGTTCACATGCAGTCCACGGCAGAATTTTAAAAAATCCTTCTTCAAAAAAAAAAAGCATAAAAAGAGGGAAAACTAAGAAATCCTCAACTAGACGGAAAAAAGAGAATATCTTAAGAAGTCTAACAGACAGCCCTAAAACCAAAGCATGTAGACTCAATATAATTTATTAGAGTTGCAAGAGAAGGCAATAACTGCACAGGAACAGCAAAGTTATGCACAAGGAGATTTACGAGGAGCTCAAAAACCTGAGAGCATGGTCCAGATTGCAAGGGAACACTATGTCTACTTTGCCTAATTCTCAGCCAGGCAGGTACATTTGCATTTTAAAGAGAGTGTATAAAATAGGGACACGACATGTATGAGAGGTGCAATAGCAAATAGCCTTAACTAAAACAAGCACACATTTTACTACAGATTCTCAGACAGGTTCTGGTAACTGGGAGAATGAGCTTACCACATGTATGAAAAAGCCAGAAGATCTGCTTTCTGAATAGGTCACTAATTCTGATATTTTTGCATCCATTTGGGTCAGCAGGGTCATAAAATATGACCTTTCCATTTTTCAAAGTTTCTTCTAAGTCATTCTCCTAAGAGCTTCTTTAATCTGTTCTTAACCAGAAACAGTGGGGCTATCTCAGTTGGCCTCCTTTTAAATTTTCATGCCCATTTACAGACATTTACTGAAAAGGGGTATGATTTTCAATGGAAAAAGAAAAACTAAATTAGGCTAAAGCATATTTTAACTTAATACCATTTTTGCTAGTACTGAAAATACACATATATTATATCTGACATTGTTTAACATTTCAGTAGTTGCTTATTAGCAATGCCTTATGAGAACAAGTTACTCCTGACGACGGTGAGCACGTTTCCTTTGGAGGCTACAGAAGAGGTATCTCTACCCCAGGAGAAGCGCAACGCGGCTGTTCCCTGCAGCTCCCTTTCTCCGTGTGGCTGCAGTGAATTTGCTGCTTGACTGCAACGCTGAAACTATCTGTCAAGTCCAAAGCAGAAAGAGAGTTTGAAAGGCAAACATGATCTGTGATCAATATCCTAACAAATCCAAAGGAAGCCCCAGCTCCCGAAGGGTTAATCCAGAGAAGAAAAGGCATCCGCATGTTTAGTGAGCTAATGTGTTTATTGACAGGGAGGCCTTTAAGTCCTCAACAGGGAAAAGCTCGGATAAGTGACGGGAAGTTCAAGTCCGACAACCTGGTTTGGGTGGAATTTGGTTATGTTTTCCAGCTGATTTACTTTTTGGACTCCTGGGGGTGTCCTCCTGTAGGGCGTCTGCACCCGCTTGAAGTGGAGCCAAGCCCACCCTGAAGCAGGGGTATTCCCAGAACAGGGAATGTCCGGGCTGGCTGGTGCCGAAACACCACAGGCACCTAGTCCCGGCCAAAAGATAGTGGGCTGGCACCCATCCCACGTATACCAGCAGTGTTCAGCATGTTCTGGTTGAATCTGCTACTCGAGTATGTTGTAACCACCCATCAAAATTCTGCACCTGTAACCCAGACGCTCCTGCTGATTTCCATAGGGGTGTTCTGTAACGTACGGCCAATCCACTGCTGAGAGCATATCCCTGGTATGCGCCTCCACTTCACCACCTGGAGCTAACCCTGCTTGCATGTGAGGTGTCCATCGCTGCCTGCGAGCCTGGTAGACACCCCTGCCCAGGGCTGCGCTGAGAACTGCATTGGACCACCTTAACTCCCCCATGTCCACCCGCCGGTGGCTGCCGGTCAATGCCAGGGTCAGGGGTCGGGGTGTCCGCCTGCTAATAGAGTATGAGCCAACATTGTCCTCAAATTGCTGGAGTAAAGGGACAATGCCCACCTCCTGCTGATGGCCATACCCCGAGGGAAGGGGTATCGGCTTTATTGGAAAACTGCCAGTCTGGGAGGTGATGGAAGTGGCTGATAGCAGCTACAGACGGTTTGAGTGCCGCTGGAGAGCTGGCTGGCTGGTCGGAAACCCTCTGAAAGGCAGTTCATTGACTGACCCCACGGAGCTGCGTATCGACAGCTGGGTTTTCCTCACTTGATGAATCTCCCCAACTCTGCTCGGCTCAGCCCCATTCACCAGCTGGGAGCCTGCTGGTTCGTGGCCAGCTCTGAGCTGGCCTTGCCAGCCTGATCAAATACTCCCAGTAACCAACTCAGGAGCTCCTCAATGGCATCCACCTCCCCACCGCCTGACGGCCAGACCCTGTGCACTGGCACCAGCATCCTGCAGTCAGACCCTGTGCGAGGGAACCGAGGATTACATAGTGTGCCTTCTGCCTTCTGCACCGTTGGAAACGACTTTTAGAAAGCAAGAGAAATTACAAAACTAGATGAGAGACATCACCAGAATTTGGGATAACAGTAACATCAGAATTTTGATAAATGTACAGGTTTTGATCTATCCCAGGCCATAGCATGCACCTAATTCAAGACACGACTGAAAGGAAGACTCGGTAGATTTCTCTGCTCTTCTGATGACAAACACATATGATTGCAGGTGCTATAGCTACTACTATAAAGATGTAATGATGGTATATTCATTACAGATTTCTAAGACTTGCCATATTGGGAAAGTATTGTAACTGAACTAGATGTATCACATTTCTACACTAGTTAAGAGATTATAAGAAGATAAATTAAATTAATGGTCCATCTAGCCAATATCCTGTCATCAACAGCGACCAGTAACAGAGCCCCGTAGGCAAGAGTATGAAATAAGCGAGCAGACAGCGATGCTTCCCCAGAAGCCACCAACAACTTGTGATTAAAGGACTTTCTGAACCACAAGTCGTGTTCCACTTTTTAGCAGTCCTCAATGGATTTTTCTCCCATAAAGCTTTTCATCTGCTTTTTGAACCCACACACTGCCAGCGTCTGTAGCCTTGCTACAGAAGAGCTGCGCAGCGTCGTTTTGTCTTGTGCGAAAAACCAGCTTCATTTCTTTGTCTGCTCGTTTTTAACTTGCGGGCTGCAATTTTCACTTGATGCCCCCTCATTCTTGTACCGGGACAGGCTGCGGACAGGCATTCCCGATTTGCCTTGTCCATTAAATTACAATTTTATGACGGTCACCGCATTGCATGCCGGTTGTCTCTTCCAGACTGGTGGGACCCAGCCTGCTTTATACTCTTCCCCTGCCCAGAAGCTGTTCCTTATTTTGATCACCTTTCTTGCACTTTTCTGAACTTTTTTGAGATAGGACCAGAATTGCACATATTATTTAAGAGGCAGGCACATAAGAGATGTATACAATGGAACAATGATCTTTAGGTTTTTTCTCTACTTCTTTCCTAAAAATTCCTTACCTTGTTTGATTACTACTAAGCACCAAAATGATATTTACAGAGAACTATTTATTGTAGCCCCAATTGTCCCACCCAAGTGGTGACAGCTCCGCACTATACATTGCCTCATCCTGTCTTGTCATTTTTCTATAGGGAATTACAGATTTCATGGCTGCTGGGATTGTATCTTTGATAATTTTCCCATTATAATTTGACTTCAGGAATACTGTGTTGGATCGCACTGTCAGAAGCCCTTGCAGTTCTGCTCCTGTTTGCAGAGATTATCAAGAGATGCCAGTGTCCCAAGTGCCTATTCAGGAAACAAATAAATACCCTGGAAAATTGTTCCCTATAGGCCTGGCAATCTGGTTTAGAATAGACACGAGGAGGCGTGTGAGGAGCAGCACCACCGTGGCCTCAGGGAGGAGAACGGGCAAAATATACACTGGCACCGCTACTGATGAAAGGTGTAAATTGGAAATACCTGCATTTGAGAGCTATTTCCTCAAATATATTAATCTTTTAGTAACTTTGTGTCAGCGCCAGTTCCTAAAGACACTTGGGATCTTACTACTGATTAACTGCAGGCAGAAAAGAAGTCAGATCATGTAAGATGCTCAGAATAAACTGAGATAGTAATGCCCTCTGATTTCTTATTACCGGCAGTATCCGTGAGCCTTATGTCCCGCATAAGAGAGGGCTCGCAGCACGCCCCAGCGCTGCATGGTGGCTCTCCAGAGAGTCACCAGTCAGGTTGGTCGGGATGACAGTGACTCCAGGAGATCCCTCTGGACAGCCACTGTCCAGTCCTCTGCCAAGGGCAGAGAGCGGCTCTGCAAAATGGGGCTGTTCTCAGCTCTTCAGAGTATATGCACCGCTCTCCCAGTCCCGGTTTTGTGGCATTACAGGGTACCTTTGTTGTCCTGTACGAAGTTGAACAGAATGGGATGTTGGATAGAGCAGGTTTAGGTTTGACCTTTCCTAAATTGGTTAAATCAGCACCGATTGCAGTGAAAATACAGACACTACATCAACATACAACCGTTTTAAACAGTTCTTCCACAAATTAAGGCTGAACTGACAGGCAGGCAGGTTTCTAGCTGGGACCCCAACCGCAGGCTGAGCAACGCCTGTGCCATCTTGGGAGAGAGGGGAGTGGGAGAGGGCAGATGCCCGGTTGGGACAAGGACTCCCAGATGAACTGTGGCCACTGGTAAACCAGGTTCTTGGTGACAAAGAGGTTTCCGACAGTCAGAGCTGCTCTTGCGACAGTTTTCCAACAGTCACGCTGGACGCAAGAAACCTGTCACCAGTTCTGCGGTGGAGTTCACCAGTCTACGAACTGGGGTTCTCCGCCAGAGCAGGGGACACGGCTGTGGTCCTGTGCTGCCCACCACAGTACACAGAGCCTGCAGGAATATCTCCCTCCTGCGAAATCCCAGACTGAGAACAGGGCGGAGGTGCAGCCTGAGCAGTGGGATCGGGCGACAGACTCACCAAGCAACGGCAGTGAGTTCAGGTTTGAGACTTGATAGCTCAAGATCTGGATTCTTCATGCTGTTAATGGGTCGAGATGTTTGATTGACCAGACTATCAAAGGAGACGCCATGGTCGGTTCCTGCTGCTCAGGCTTCTCCTTGCCTCGATTTGCATATTCAAGGATCGCCGCCGATGCCTGGCTGTCAGAGATGGTGACAGTTGTGGGGGTTTTCTAGCTTTATCAAGGGGGATTATTTTTAACCCAAATTATTTTGCATTGTAAATGTTTAAATCCACATCAAATCCAGATTAATGCATAAAATAGTCCAAGAGGGTATTTACTGGAAAAAAAATAACAATAAATCAAATTATTATGGCTAGCTCCGATCTGAAGTGTTTTAAAAAGGCGAAAGTCTGAGATTTTGGATAAAATATCACTTCAAGGAGAAGATTCAAATAAACCTCTCTGCAAGACGGCTGAAGTTTACATACAAACTGGAACCCTTAGTACTTTTTCACAACATGACTGGAATTAATAATGCAGATAAATCCTAAATAAATCAGGATTAGTGTTAACTACGTCTTGAGGTTTAATACGCTCTACGAAAATGAAAGGGGGCCGGCGGGGGAGGAAGGAGCTTTGCCTTAAACCTTGCCCGCGAGCGAGCAGAGCAGTGCCCGGGGAGGAGGGCAGGGGCGCGGGGCACTCGGGAGCCCTGAGGACCAGCCGAGCAGGGCAATCAAAGCGCCTCTAATCGCTGCCGCTCTGGGGATGTGTTCAAAGGATCTTGTCTGGCCACAGGCTGCCTAAGGTCACAAGTGAAATGCAGTTGCGGGGCAGGGGGAGGGGTGTCTCGGATTTTTGGACAGCCCGGCTGTTTGGATCTGTTTTCAGGAGGTCAGCCGGATTGCAGTATTTTACCGTCTTATCAGCAAAAAGATTAAATTTCCCTTCGTGGTTAAAGAGCTCAGCCCCACTCTGAAGGAAAATATAAATAAAACTGCCAACACAATCGCCCTAAGTAAAAACTGCCGCAGTGTGCCGGCGCTCGCTGCAAAGCCTGGGGAGCCGCTTCCCGGTGACCTCTGCACCGCCAGCCCCGCTGGCTGCTCTGGTGGGATGTCACTGACATCCTCCTCCTCCTCCACCATGCTTAACACACCCCTACGGGTCCCCAGAGAAGGGTTAAAGCTGTGAGTGAGTGAGTGAAGACTGAGGAGGGATGGTTGGGTTTGTTGCCTGCAAAGGCACTGGTCGCTCCCACCGGCGTCCCCGTGGCTCTCCAAGGCTGTTGCACATATGAGCAAGGACCGTCCCTGTCCTCTCCTCCTCCTTGTGCTCTACGAAGCCAGGGCTGATGAAACACGCTTGCTCTCTGACACAAAAATAGATTTTTTAATTTTTTTTTTTTTTTCTCAAAGCCACAGAGGAGTAGAAAAATGCTTCTTGTGTCACTTCGTTACCTGGACATTCACTCTGTCCCTCTCCCTTCTTGCTCTCTTCTTGGACATCTATATAAGGACGTCATCTGCTCTGTGCTGCCCTGCCTTTCTTAGGTGCGAGACTAGACTGAGAAGTCTCAGAAGTTTGTGGCATTTTAAGAAATCTCATCTCCCATCTGTTTCCTGTTCCTTTTTTCAGCACTTCCCCAGTGCTGACACCAGCTCTAAGGCTCAGAAGAGACGAGGGCCAGATTCTCATCTGCCTTGTGCCACGGCTAATTACTGACACCTGTGCAAAACAGCGATAAATGCATCAGAATAATCACACGTTACACGCTGCTTCTGCCGTCCCTGGTCACTCCGCACAGATGTGTACGGCCAGCACATAAAACAATGGAGTCCTTGTGGAGTTCGGGCCGAAGCCACAAATGTGCTTCCAGGGTGACCATTTAAAAAGAAACGTAGAAATGTGAAGTTTGCATGTGATTTTTTTTTTACCTTCTGAGTAATCTTTGGCACACAATAACGCAAGGATGAGTTGAAGCACTGCTTCCTTCCTGCTGCCGGCAGCGCATGTGTCGAATGCGTGAGATTATTGTGCTCATTTCTGAGCAGGTATGAATCTACCTTGCTCCAAGTAAAGATCTGTTAATTTTGAAATGAAAATTTTGATGGTATGGCAAGGATCTACACAAGGAAATAAACAAACATTCCAGCAAAAAGCCTGTACCTAGTGATGCTCACAAATCCGAAAAATATCCCAACTCTTCCCATAAAGCAGTCAGTTTGCTAAACTTTAATGATAACGTGTTGATTTGGATTTATGTGAAATATTTACATATGATTAAACATTGACCAGTAAGCAAACAGAGTAGGTTTTCAATAATTTTTAAATATTTAAAAGCTGGAAATCATCCTATTTTATATTACATATAGCAAAGTGCCAGTCGTTAGTAGTCCTATTGCTAATGTTAGATGTTAGGATTCTTAAACACAAGATCTACTGTGAGTGTGAATACGTGTCTCCAGCCTCTTCAAGAACAAACCTGCAGATCTGTATTCAGAGCTTCAGAACTGAAATGATCCTGGCTGGGCTGGTGACACCTCCCAGCAAGTCCCTGTGTATGAGTTGGCGCGTTTGCCTGTGTGGCATCGGAAACTTTTAAAAAAGTTAAAGAAAATAAAAAACAAGCCTGTCTTTTCTTTAAGGAAAACTTAAGCGTAGGTCTAGGAAGATAAAGATGAGATGCACAAGTGTAAGAAATCCTAATATATCTTTGATTACTCTAACTTTTGCAGAGTTAACGCTGACATTTTACAAGGAATCAGAGTATTGCATTCACCCACAGGTTCTCTGCTCCCAGGAACACCCACCCATAGTGAGCATGAGGCCACCCACAAACTTCACATGACCTTCAGATCGGTTCAAATGAAACAAACCTCAGGGATGCTCCCCAACAGCTGGAGAACCTGTTGTGGCCCCAAGGCAGGACGAGTGCTTTGCAGGGCTCAGAATGGCTCAGGAGGGTCATTTGTGTGGGTACATGGTACCACTGTCTAACGCGGAAAACCTCTGTTTCCATGCTGTACCAACCCACCCAATGCATCCAAAAATCCCTTCTTTTGGCTGACATCAATATTTAAACAAATGCATGTGGGCACCATAGACCAAACCAACTCATTCATTGCCCAGTTCAAAGAAAATATATTAAAGGTGATGTCAGAGCTGTGGGACCTGGGTCAGGGCTACAGCACCACTGACTTCTGCTCGAGACAGACTGGTCCTGCCCCAGCCCCCCTCCTTGCACCCTCTGCCATTTCTTATGGAACAGGAGAGCTGAGCAGCCGTGTCCAGCCTGGGAAACCAGTGCTGGGTTTAGCTGCAGGCAGCAAATCCTCTGCAGATTTTCAGGGACTTTTTCTAGACTGGCTTTGCTAGTTGGTGAAAAATGTTTCTGGAGGTTTTCCCAGGATTCTCAACATAAATGTTCAGAAACCATGGGATATTAATAGAGAATAGAAGCTATTTTATTTATACCATGATGTTTAAACATTTAAGTTTTGCTTTCAGCCGTTTCCAGTAAGAGAAAAAGGGGGGATAGGAGGTCATTGAGAAATGGATGTAAGATGCGCTACATCCATTGCCGTGACGTGGCAATGTAATATTAGACCCTCATCCTAGTGGGCAAACGTAGAGTGAAGTAAGTGCACTAGATGCCTAAGTACAAACAGCCAAGCCTGCTTATAGTCCTTAAAAAACCACACAGTACTATTCACGTGTGTTTGAAAGGAGTAAATCTCCCAACCCTAAAGACACCTGTGTGGAATAAGGGCTGGAACAAAAAACCTTCTGTGAAAACTGGCCAGCATTTAAGAACAATTTAGTTGGTGCCCCAAAAGCTGCAAATTTTTATTCACAAGGACATTTATACATCTTTGCTAAAAGAGGATATGAAAGCAGTTATAAAAAACAGGAATCAAAGTTTAACAAATTAAACAAGGAAACATCTGTGACAATTAGTATAAGCCAAAGCAAATATACGCAAATAACTTGTAAAAACGTCAAATGTATCGAGCGCTACCAACAAAATGCTCACAAACAATAAAACAGAGATTTTTGAAGTTCACCTTTGATACAAGAAATTCTAATAATTGATTATTATGTGCAATAATTAACTGTTACTAAACAGAGAGGGTAAAAATGTCAATAACAGTAGAATAAAAGATTCCTGGTGCACATTTGTAATCAAACTAGCAGATGTAAATATATAATCAAGGTCATATAATAGTAAAGGTGTAGGCTAAATACCATCTGTTAAATATAAAGATTTTTAAATTACCAAGTCTGAACACTCGTATCTAATAATTTTAAAGGAATCATTTAGAAATTCTTGAAAGGTTTCTGGCTAATCCTTAATATGTCTTCCAGAAATGGGAAAGTCTCCAGAAGACTTAGGAGGAAGTTCAATTGCAGGTCTTTCAAAAGTACACAGGATTGACCTATATATGTAATAAAAGGTCAACACTTGACATGTGTCAGCAAAGAGCTGAAGGATGGAAATAGGCTTAACACTAACTAACATTATTGCACTGGAAGTAATCATTTTTTTTTAATTGTCTCAGCAAAGCTCATTGTGAAGGCTCTTAGATCACCAACTCTAACTTATAACAATGCTGTAAACCTGTATCAAGCCCCAATTTCCCAAAGGACGACTATCAGAAAAATTTCCAGATCTCCATTCAGAAATGGAGAACCCAACACTTTAAGTGACAGTCTCAACCATGACACATGAAGAAGTAAGTGAAGGTCTGAAAAAAAATGTCCAGGAAGGCAAGACAAAGAGCAGGGGCTTACTTGGATATTAAAGCAAGTGCATAGGAAGAGCCCTGTTCATTACCTCAGGGCTCAGCAGATTAGAAAATGGTAATACTCTTAAAAGTATTTTGATTTGTAGGGAATTACAATGCACATTCAGACAAACAAGCAACAGCATCAATATTGAACACAGGAAGGTGGAGGAGGTAAAGCTGTGGAGAAGACTGCTGGAGGAGACCGAAGAGGGGAAGAGGAACAACGAGATGATGCAAAAGGGAGGTTTGGTGGCAGCTGAACTGAAAGACATTGGAGGAACCAAGGGTACGTATTGAATGTAGCTCAAAAAGGAGAAAACCAACATTTGCTGACAGAGTCAACTAGTACTTGATGTCTGATATTATGAGCTAATTAAATGAGAAGTTAACCGATTGGAGAAAAGGACTGTGAAACCCCAGCAGGAAGAAAAAGGGAAAACCACACAACCGTGTATTGTGCCAGTTAAAAGTCAAAATAAAATTTGTGACAGTGACTCAACACGTAAATTACGTATGTGAAGCAAGTCTTTATACTGTATAGCAATTCTTGATAAAGTATCTAAAGAAATGTATATTCTGGGAACCACTAATGATGAGGGCTGTAAGTCACACTGACATGAACGGTAATTTGCAAAGCAGTAAGTCGGTGAGGTTTGAGGATCTGATACTGGGAAATGCTTCTTACAGCATATCAAAAGAATTTGATTTTTTCTTTTAGGTACAAATAATAATGAAGGCCTAATTGTAGTTAAGGGGAAGCTAGGCAACAAGGATCATAATTCAGTTAGATTTTTAAATAGTACAAAAATTAACCCTAATAAATGAGTAGTAATTATGTTCAATTTCAGCAAGGCAAATAAGGAATGAGAGAAACATTGGCCAGAATTGAGTATAATGAAGCAATAAAAGAAAAGTTTTCAAAGCAAAATGACAATGGACCTATTTCAGCAACATGATTAATTTTGATGTTCATGGGATTTATGTGTATGTTTAATATCTTTCCTGAATGGATATGGATTTTTAATGCAGGTCTATGTGCTTCAATGAATTGGGGCATCTGCCTTACACTGGATGATTATGAAATCAAACAGAAAAATAAACAAAGAAGGAAAGAGAATCTGATTTGTCCAAGGCAAGAAAACAGACTATGGAAACAATAAAATTCTAAAATTAAAATTTTACACAGAATATATTAAGATTAAATGTTTTCATGTATGTAAAGAAAAAAGATAAATAGGGATTTCTGAAAGCTCTAAATGCAAAATTCACTAATATATCAGTTAAGCATTAAAATCACATCTGATTTTTGTTTGACTTTTCATAAGGAGTGGTGGGGACGGTTTCTTTTCTTTGGCAGAAAAGAAATACAAATATTAAAGGGAACTACAATGATACTTTGATGAGAAGACTCTTTCTTATTGGAAATTTTGACTTCTCTGAGGAGAAAAGTATACCAAAAAACCTCTCTCTGTTGGGATCCAGACCACACCTGTTACTGCAGGTCAGGCTCGCCCTGCACCCCACCATGCAAAAACTACAGAGTTTAGCCATAAATAACCCTTCTAGAGCCATTAAATAGCCATTTCCCCTACAATAACAACAACAACAAAAAACAACAACAAAACCCCCCACGCAAATGCCAGCACCTGAAACTTCAGTGATTCTTTTCACTTGGGAGTAAGAACTTTTCCTAAATCCCAGGATAACTCTTCTGCCATTACTGGGAGGAACGGAGGGAACCTGCGGACTTGCCCCTTACAAAGACCCTGAATTTAAGTCTCATTTTTGTTTGTTTCTGTTGTTGCTGTCACAGACAGGTCATCTGACCTGATCAAAGAACCATTATCAGCAGGTGGCAATGTGAAATCCGTATCTTCAGCCTAACAGCCCCCAGGTCTCTGTGCAGCAGCCACGGGCACTGCCATGTGCACCCACCACCCCTGCAGCACCCACGGCACCCACCGCTGCCTCCGTCCTTGAAGGAAGCACTGTCCCTGAAGTGACACTGGCATTGTGTGGACAAACACTTGAGGGCAAAGCTCTTAGTACATGTCTGTGTTTAACGATACTGGGAATAGGTGCGAGCACCTGGGAGCTGTGGGCAGAGCAGCACCTCCCTCATGCAGCCGGCACGGTCCATCCCAGCCACGCTGTGCCTGCCAGCAGGACAGATGGACAGACATTACAGGGACAACCTCCCTGCCATGGCTGCGTCTCTCCTAACTCCATCCATCAGTGGTGGTGGACTTCCTGAAGAAAATGTTGTGTTCAACCATCCTTTGTAATGGCCACCAATGAATCTACCATGTATGAATTGAGTTTTACTTGGGTGCACAACTAAAGCTTGCCAAAATTTTTGCTACAGGTTACATATGCAGACACAGGATCAACTTCAAATACCCACCTACCTGTTCAACTGCCATAAACTGATGCTATTTCTTCTTTAAATCACTAATGCAATTTTGGTGAGAATACTTTTCTTTGCCTCAAAGAATGACATCAAACCACAAAGAATTAAGACCTGTTTGCTATGCTGTGTTAGCAAATCTAAAAGTGTGTGATACAAGGGTATTCAGCTCTTGAAGCCACTCTCTCCTGAACCAGCAAACAACAAACATTGCTCTGGTTCTCTCGACAGGACCAGGCACAGCAGCATCTCATGGGCAGCAGCACATGCTCGTGCCCGCAGACTGGCACTCAGTGCCAGACATCAGTTTGGGATTTTGACTTTTATGAGTCATTTTAGCAATTTCTTCTTTTGTTACACAGCATGTCAAAATGTTTGACATTTTTTAAAAAGATTCTGACTTTGAAGATGAATGTTATGGTGCTTTTTTGAAGAAAGGGAAAGATTAAGGTTTTGCACGGTTGTATTTGCAAACCTCAGGAGATTTATTATGCCTGGACTGATAAAACTACTAACTGCTCAACCTCTTCACCAGTCAAGCTGGCTTCCTGAGGTCTCTCTTTGCAGAACACTGTATTATGATGGTCAATGAGCCTTCCTAGGTGTCACATCTTTTGGGAGGGTCATTGTAACAGGAAAGAATTGCCCATTTCCTGGGAGCACTAAGTAAAGTCTCTAAGACCTTAGTAATGTATCCTTGTGTCTAAAGACCATATGGAAGACATGCTTGGATAGGAACTGGTCTTAGTTTTCTTCCAAATACTTTGGAAATAAGATGTCTCATTGGAAAAAGGTATCGTTTTTAGAAAAATTAAAATTAATTACATTTCAATACAACTTCAGATTTCTGTATGTCTATACTGAACTCGATCTTCCTCAGTTGTTCCCTGAGGTTTTGCAGCCCATCGTTGCTCTGTTTATGTACAGTCTCTAAAAAGCAATCCTGTTTATACCAATCAATTTGTGGTTAAAAAAATTGCAGAAAACTGAGTGAGCTCATTTTCCCTATGCGATATGATTACAACTTTTTGCATGCTGAAAAATAAACTCTATTTGAGGTTGCTGCTTACTTTGACTGAGCAGCCATTGCTGAATGTTTCAGAAGTACACACCAGAGGAACTGACAGCAGTTGTAAGTCAAAGGCGTCTGTTGTGAAGGCTTATAACTCATAGAATAACCTTAAATTATGTTCTTTGTCACCAGAAGTAGTTCAAGTAGTAAGTTCCTCTGAACGCATTTCCAGATTTGTTCCATTTTTTTGCCCTGTAGAAGTGACATTTCATTGGGCATCTACACAACAGGCAGCTATAGAAGATAACCCTTTCGTACAATACAGGAGATGCATTAATTCTGTTCTTTACCTCTTGGCAGAGTTTTCCAGCTTTCCCATCTCTTATTTTCCTATTTTCTAGTCAGTACGTACGCCAGACTATGTTTTTAAGTAAAAAACCCCAGAGCTAACCAACCAAAATTCAACCAAAACCAATACACATGTATCAGTACATAAGAAAATGACAGTAGTGTTATGAAGATCAGTGCAATCGTATGGCCCACCTTTCTCTTTACATCTAGTCCATTTGAAAGATCACTGACAGAAGCAATTTCTCGCAAAGCACACTGTTAAAACCAGTGTAATAGAGTCTTCCCTGCACCTCCTCCTATGGGTCTTTCAGCTCTCAGCCAACTAATCGTTCCTCTTTCCTCTCTCCTTTTTCTCCTCTGGAAATAAATGCTTTTCTTACTTACGTTTCCCCCCCTCAGAATCTGTAATAGAGCAATAGATTTCCATGTCAGAAGAGATAACTGAAGACTTAAGCACAGTTGCTCAGTGTGAGGGGTCCCTGAACGAGGGCTGACAAACTCTATCCGGAGCTGGAGGCAGGACAGCTGCTACCACTGCTGGGTCTACATCTGTTTGGGCCTGTTGGTCCTCATGTCACCAGGACCTCCCCTGTGCCACTGTATCTGCACCCAGAGTTACCCAGCACCAAAATGCATTGTGCAATAGAGACATGTTTCATGAGACCTAGCTCGGCCACCCCACGTACACAAATGCAGTTATTCTTCTGTTCATTCCTGCACCAAGCTCATCCTCTCTATGAGAGTTGCAGTGTATCTTTTGAAAAGATATCACCTAATCTTCAATTATAAATGCCAAGTGACATAGATTCTTCATCTCCCTAAATAACTGGTCCTAACAGTCTATTAGTTTCATTGGATAAAATACCTAGATTATGTTTCTCCAATTTTTCACTGCAAAGTACATTTTCCAGACCACCAATCCTTGTTGTAGCTCTTCTTTAAACCCTGCACAGTTTTCTTTTTGAGATACATTCACCAAAACTGAACCCACTGATGAGAGCCGGGACCCTGACAGTAGCCTCACAAGTGGTGTAATACACTTTGTGTTGCCCATTTAGTACACGGCCAAGAACCTCATTAGTTCTTACAAACACATCACTACGACACTCATGTTCAGTTACCTGGCATGAGCCTAGGTCCTTTTCTAAGACACAGAGTTTTAGCCTCTAGATGACAATGACTGCCTGAAAATCAAGTCCCTTTGCAGCATTTCAAGCTTGACACCCAAAATGACGAATAGCTTTAGTCTACTGACCAAAAGGTTGGTTTCTAAACAAGGAGGCGTAAGATGTTATATCAAATGGCAGAATTCAGGAACTGAAATGAGAGATAGCAAAGCTGCTGGAAATACAGAGAATTAGGAAAAGAAATAAATATTCAATAAATTAATACACAAATAATAACTGACTTTAGAGCCAACTTTCAAAGGAGAGGAGGGAGATGTAAGGAATGTGGAAAGCTAATGTTTTCCTATGGCATTTAAAATGTATTTAATTTGGAACTATCATTTTATGTGTCCATTGATCATGAGGATGTGATCTTCGTCTTCCTCATCTCCTTACCTCCATGTTTTTGACTATTGTCTTTGGCCTTAAACTAGACAGTAATATTTATGGAATAATTGCCACATTTTCTCACGAGTTTAGCATCAAGTACTGTGACAACTGTATCCTGGTTTAGATGCTATTGAGATAAAAGTAGGATGTAGCAAAAAATAATAATAACAATAACACCACCACCACCACAATAAAGGCCCTCAACTGAGGTCTCTTTATCATTGCAAAACATAACTTACAACAAGTGAATGATAAAGTGCACAACAATGTTATAAGTAACACTGAAAGGCGCAGTATTCTCACTAGTGCTTGACAATTAGAAAAATAATAATGTGGTCAATCTCAGGAAAAACTTCACTGATAATTCATTAATAACCTATTATTATTCAGTATATGCTGTCTCTAACACTTCACCCTAAAAGTCATATCTATATATGTATACGTATATATACACACACATATATCTCATAGGGACTATGCAAAGAAAGCCAGGATAATGCTTGGTGTTAACTTTCTTCTGAAGTGGTTAAATGAATGCTGATGTTCTTGGCACTAGCTGAGTAACCTGTGCAATTTTAATAAAAAAGACAACACTGAACAACAAAATAAAGAGTAAAGACTGATCTCCCCCGCCTCACGTCATTTGGCTGCATTCTCCATATGGCCAGAAGGAAAAGCCATCTCCCATTTGCCCACCAAACCACATATTTAATCCATGTGCTTATGTCAAACTTAATTACAGCACATTTGGCATAAAATAACAATCCACATCCTTGGAGAGGGGAACTTAAGTAGTTAATATGTGTGATTGAATGAAAGTGCTTTGCTGAATGTTTATGAGAAACCCAAGACGAGTGAAATGTGGTGATATTTTAACTGTTTAAACACCAGCTCTACTGTCCTGCACTGGAGCCCCACATCCCCCCAGGGCACCTGCCCAGCCACCCTGTGCTCCGACAGAAGCCTCGCACCAAGAGAACTTGTACACAAACCTGGCCACGCCTCGCCCAAGAATGTCATGCTATTACACAGGAGAGA
>KZ506244.1:45053-57742 GCA_002844005.1 Limosa lapponica baueri
CTGCCCTTTTCTAACATTCCATGCCTTAAAAATATCTGGGTACTTCTTTCTTGTTTTCATGCCAGCTTGTAGAAACCACAGGTCTCCAAAATGGAAATTTCCTATCTCTGTAGTCCCCAGAGTCCCTAAAACATGACAAGTGAGTCTGGATTTACGTTCAGGCACAGATTTACTAGGGGCAGATAAAGACAGAGAAGATGTAGAGATGCTTCAAGTCCCACATGGAAATCAGTTGGCATGGCACAAATGCAGATTTAAGAATGAAAAGCCCAACTTCTAAGTGCAAATATGCAGCTACGATCTCTGTCTCACAACATCCCTACACCACAGACCACAGCACAGCGACACCAGGGAAGTACCATTTTCCCCAAGAGCACCCAGCGCTGGGTGCTGCTGAGAGGAGAGGCTGGGCTGGGGCGTCCTCTTGACCAAACCTGCACAGCTCTTCTTGAAAGTTTATGTTCAAAACCCTTCCATTTGCATTGGAAATGTCTCTAACACTGGATATTAGATTAGCATCCATGTCCCTGATATGAATATATTTTATATATTTATATAACTCCTTAGGTGGGAAAGACAGCCTTGGGGAACCTCTAAACTAACAATAATTCAGCAGTGGTGGGAGCTGAGAACGCGTAAAGAACAGCAAGACAGACCTGCTGGCAGGAGGTGCAGATTGTGTGTGCTGCGGGCAGCCTCTGACATGAGGCCAGCATCCTCAGGGACATCCTGGCAGGTAGAGCTGAGTCCTCCCGTGAGAGGGCAGGGGCAAGGCAGGTGGGCTGGGAAGGCCCAGAGCATGGCCGCAGTGTCTGCCGGCCAGTGGCACAAGTCGGTCCTGAGCCAGGAGGCAGAAACCAGAGAAGACACTCTCTGGGACAGATACAGGCATGGCCGGGTTCAGACCCCATCATGTCCTCATCAACTGGCTGTAGGTGGGGGCTGTAGAGGAGCCCACCCGTGGAGCAAGCGCAGATCCTCACCACCTCCGAGCAGGGTTCCAGATGCACAGCGGCTGACAACATGGTCTGCGACCTGTCCTTGCAGTGACACTGCTTGGCAGCACTGCCCAGGAGAGCTGGCTTCAGGATCACTCCAAAACAGGGTCTGAGAGCTGCTGACGGCAGCTGGAGCCCCTGGGCTGTGTGAAAACTCTCAGCTGATCTCGGGCACCCTGCTCTCGGGGACCTGTGTGGCGCAGGACGCGGTGCGTGCTGGCTCCAGCTGGCTCCCTGGCCGGTGATCCGGGGGACCAGGAGATGTAGCCAGCAGAGACTCAGAGCATGCTTCAGAAAGGAATCTAACTTCATAGCACCGACCTGGAATGGCAGGCAGGTTGGAGGAGTTTAGATGGATAGCCTGAGAAACAGGGGCTGTGTGATAAAAGGATGGAGCCAGGCTCTCCGCGGGAGTGCGCAGTGAACGGGTGAGTAGCAGAAGTCTGAACAAGGAAAATTCTGAGTAGATACTCGAAAAAATGTTTCATGAAAGTAGTCAAAAAGTGGAACAGGTGTCCAGAGAGGTTGCAGAGATATTTAATGCCTGACTGGAGAAGGTCCTCAGCAACTTGATTTCTGTTGGCCTTCTTTTCAGTGGGGGTTTGGACAAGGTGACCTCCAGAGGTCCCTTCTCACCTAAATTACACCACGATAACCAGGAAGGCTAGAAATGCGGAGGTCACCGCAGTCAGCACCTGAGATCACAGACGTGGAGTAAAGTTTCTGTGTAAGAAATGGTTTCTGTAGATAGTGCAGGGAAAGAATAAAAAGTGTTCAGCAATGACCTTGATACAAGGAGCAGGAACAAAGAGGAAATAGCTGAATGTGGCAAGGAGGTTATGAGCCCTGGTAATGGCCTGCTCCTGCTCTCATACAATGAGAATGGAAAATCTCCTATTAACTTCAGTGACACTGGACCAGGCTCTAAAAGAGCAGACACTAAAGTGGATGACAGTGTCAGAAAAGAGAGGAGGAAAGAAGGAAAAATTTAAGTTTCACTTTCATCATGCTGAGTACGAGTTAACTGCTGAAATTCTATTGTTCCCTATTTCAAAAATGAAAATAAATAGTTTGCAACAAATACGGTGGAGTGACTGCTGCTGGAGTTAATTGGCTCTGTATCTTTAAAAAGATGGCATGACTTTCTTGTTGCCAGAGACTAATTCCTGATGATTTATCAGAGTTAGTGAGAGTCCTTCACCCTGACCTGGATATAAGAAAGGTGACAATAGCCTAAGAACCATCAGATCGGGTGCAAAATCCTAAGGAACGCACACTATACAACAATTTAACCTGAGCACTGTGTGTTGGATTTTACACTTCCTCTGCTAGTAAAAAATAAGATTAGTTTGGACACTAACTGAGAATATATATATGTATTTTATATATATTTATCCTAGTCACAGCAGGATTACAGAGGACAGACTGGTTATGGATATGTAAATATATACAACACAATCGTAAATTTCTGCACCTTACAGCAAAGTGCATGCTGTTGAAGAAGTTGCAGAGTTTCTATAAAAACCATAGTTTTATCTAGGGTGGCTAAAACACTGCCCAGACCAAACCAGAAATTATATTTTTTTGGTACGGGGAAGGTTATAAGAAGAAAATACCAAGATTTGTCGAAACCCCTTTGGAGTGAAGCCGTTTCGTAGCCTGGGGTTATTGCTTGCTGCTACCACTTGTTCTGTTTGTTGTGGTCTTTTCGGTTATTTATGCCTCGTGAAGAGGCAGTGGCCTTTTCTTTTTGATCCACAGGACATGCTTCCCCACGCCAACACAAAGCTGAACAGCAAATATCCATGTGTCAAGATGTAATAGCGACTGAGCACTCCGAAGCCAATAGCAGCTCTGATCCTCCAGCACTGTCCTATGCACCAGGACCAGCAAGGCTTTAAGGAGGGGGTTATTCAGGCACAGCCTGAACTGATGCTTAGGTTTGGTCCAAGTCCCACAGAAAGCCAGTGGCTGACTGGGAAGGGAAGCCCAGGCTGCTGGCTCCCAGGCCAGCGCTATGCCCTGCAGAACATACTCCCTGCGCTTATCCACAATCATTATTGATTGCAGATAGAAAATGAACCACCCTGGCATCTCCCGGCCCCCGGTCAGTGACGTTCAGGCATCTGCCAAGTGTGGTGCCCTCTTCCCCTCAGGGCTGGAGCGAATTCCCCTTCCCACGTCTGCTGGAGAGTCCTGTCTGCTCGGAGGGACCCAGGATTCCAGGCAGAGCTTTCCCATGCCATCGTCCCTCAGAATAGCTCTGCTCTCCGTATTTTTAGCAAGGCCCTAATAGGCCAATATGTTTGATTTTCCACTGTTTCCACCCCAGCTCAAGTCTCACTCCTCGGCAGTCTCCCTGAGTTTCTGCTGGCGTGTCTGGCCAGTGGTGGCAGGGACGGGGGACGCAGGGTGGAGGAGCCTTGGAGATGGTAGCTCTGGCAGCAAGAGCTGCTTTGCATACTTGAAGTTGTACAAAGCTGATTTTCTGAGAGAGAGAAAGACGGAGAAAGGGGTTTCTGTAAGTAGCGGAGACAATGAGAACAAGGCAGGCACTATGCCAAGCACGGGATGGCTGCCAAAACACATATCATTAGCTTGGACCAGCTATAAGCAAGGAAATGAGAAACATATGTTGGAGAGCAAGGTTAGGAGCGAGGGACTATGGGTCAGTGACAGTCGTCCGAAAACTTTTCCCTTGTTCTTCAGCTGTGGCCCGATGGTGTCAGATGTCACTCTGACAGCCTTCATTTCTCATGACGGCCGGGCTTATTTTGGCCTGGTTGTTTTTTGTTGTGTTTTTTTTTCCCTCCCCTAATGGGAGTTACTGAGAGGAAGAAGAGAACAGACAAGAAAGCCTTTGCCATTTTTTTTCCACAGTTATGGGAAAATAACCTTGTTTTCTGTGATGTTCTCTGAAATCCTCACCCTTTATAAAATAACGGTGTCTTAGGACTGGGATTCTGCCTGGCCCTGGCGGAAAGAAAAGGGTAGGTAGTGTATTCCTAAGTAGTTCTTGCTGTTCTTTCTTAAATATAATTAGATGCACCTCATTACCTCAAACTAAAGGCCTTTTGTACTTCTTCAGGGCTGTATTTCCTGAAAGCCACAGCGTGCCACGGCTTGCAGCATCCAGTCTTATTTTATCACATTAACAGTATATTTTTAACATTTTTACCCTTTATCCAAGCTGTTTGCAGATTATTTCATTTTCCTCCAAAGACTATACCCAGATGATATGTTACTCACTGACATTTAATGAAGTGTTTGAAGTTCCTGCTCCCTTTCTCAGCACCATTATGCCTCTCCTTCCTTTGATGGAGCTTTCACTAGATAGCACCTCAAAGATCATTGCTACTTCCCTCCCAAGGCTGAAATATTCCCAGACAAAGAAGAGTCTAATAGGGATCTTAGATAGCATCCCAAGAGACTTTTGTTTGACTACTGTTCTACAGCAGAGTACATCTGAACTTGATAGGTCCCTCCTCTTCATCAGCACAGCGCTGAGGGATGAGCACCTTGTAAAATCTCAGATAGCCTCAGGTCTCAAATGTGGAAGAGGTTCATTTTGCTTTTGGGCTTGGAAACGCGTGTGGAGCAGAAAGAAATGTGAGGACGCAAGGAGGAAGATCAGATGTAAAAAGCCAAGCACCATTTCTTCATGGAAGACCCCTTCACCAATGGAAGATGCAAGATAACAGGTGGAAAGGGTGGTATTCGACCTCTACTGCAGCACAGAGAGCGGTGTCAAGCAATATGTGCTGGGTGAAATGGTGAGGTGTGGTCCCCTTGTCAGCCCGTGCGTGCCGGCTGCCAGCGTGGAATAAAC
Source organism: Limosa lapponica baueri (assembly GCA_002844005.1). Lineage (NCBI taxonomy): Eukaryota > Metazoa > Chordata > Aves > Charadriiformes > Scolopacidae > Limosa > Limosa lapponica. The sequence goes on from KZ506244.1 coordinate 49,881, forward strand.
TGAGGACATCTGGCTTGAGCACTTTGCTTTTAAGTTTGGTTTCCCTGTCCTGGGAAACGTTACGTTCTCCTGCTCTTGCAAGCCTATCAAAGATGTGTAACAGGTGCCAAAACAGAAAGGGTAATAATGTGTGAAAACTTTTGATAGTTAGTTGAACATATTACGTGTGACCCACATGGCATGGAGTCTAGAGCTACTTAGACCTCAGAGATTGTTTTTTACAGTATTTCAATCACTGTGTGGTTTGTGTTTTATGTGGTTTTGTTTGATTTTTTTAAAGTTCAAAGGCTAACTACATTTTTTTTTTTTTTAGAAAGGTTATGTTGTACAAATTTGCCACAATGGTTTCCATTTACAGCCAAAAACCGTGGACTAAACTTGGGATGGTCATGTATTACATTTACTTAATTCCATTTTATTTGTTTGCTTGCTTATACATGCAGAAGTTTTTTCCTTTATCATTTGCTTTTGCATTTATCTCATGTAATCCAACTACTGCCCTTTGCTTACATGCTATTCATTTTGATTTGGAGTAAAAATCTTCATCCCTAATCTGCCAAAAGGCTGTCAGCCATGGTTTGCATACTACAGCAGAAAAAATAGTAAAATCACTAAGTATAAACTTCTATATCTACATCTACACATTTGTCTGCACAGGGGTGTCTGAGTTTATGCTGGAGAACTGCTTCAGTGTTAACTTAGAGAGAAGAACAACAAACTGAACCAACCACAAAGCACCTGGATTTTCTGCAAAAGTTCCCTGTTCAAATTACAGATGCACAAGGCTCCGTTTCGTTTAATAGGAAAAGCGTGGCATAAGTAGCTGACGATGTGGGCTGGCTGTTGGGCACCTGCCTGCTCTTCTGTTCTCCTGTGCTAGCAGCAGGGTGGTGTTCTCCATGCCCCTTACTGAGGCTGTGATTGCTCTAGTGCAACCCGTGGTGTGTTCCCTCACAGGACATTGTTGGCATCACGTAAGAATACGTAGAAAACTGGTTTTATAGTGTCATCTACAGCACTGGCTGTGGTTTGTCTGATAGGAAACCATCTGGTAATCTCTTGCCTTGTACCTCAGCTGCTCTTGCTCTCTGTCTGAACCCTTAAGAGCTTAAGTCTCCTTGGAACTGAAATGATTTAACCGTAATGTTTGATCGTGAGCAGGGATGTCTTGATGGAAATTGAAATCTAATGCACAAGAAGTCAACCCAGAGATCTCATTCTGCACTAAGGTCTAAGAAGTCATAGTAAAGTAAAAATGTTTTTACAATACACTTCCCTTTGCATGATGTGACTATGAAAGTAGTCTAAAAAGGAAAAAAAATATCTCCATGTAAACATGCACAGTAAAAAAAATAATTGCATACAATGACTGGGGAATAAGCAACTTAAAGAGAGGACATTGGATAGTCAAAATTTATAAGTCTTAAATTTCAAATTGCTCCCTGTATGACTTGGTAGTTGGATGACATAAAACCTCAGATCTAAAAACTTCATCGGGTTGGCTCAGCGACAGACAGAGCTGGGCTGCTCTCTGGACCCTTACACAGAAAAGTCCTGAGAAAAGTGCAATGTAACATGCCTCAAAGTTTGCAAAAAAATAATTTCATTCTAATGACTTTGAATCACTTTCTACGCCCTAAAGCCTGCTCTGAGAGCCTGTCCACCCTGCTGCAGAGAGCCTGCTCACAGCCGGGCAGCTCCTGGGGGAAGCTGGAGTATCAAGTTTTGAGGGAAATAGGTGAGGTCCAAAATCAGGTTTGAAAGGAAAAGAGAGATGAAGCAAAGGTTGTACCTGGACTGACAGCAGGTAGAGACCAAGGTCAGATGAGAAACGATGAGGACAGAGCCAGCCAAGGAGGAAGACAGGCTCAGGCTGGTGATGGCTATTACCGCACTTAACTCGTCACCTGTGCTGGCTCCAGCCAGGGAAGAGAGATGACAGACGTGTCATTTATAAGCACTTGAGGCAGGGATGGGCACAGCATACAGGTGCTGACACTCGTTTTCTCTCAGACAGCAAGTTAAAAAGCTTGGAAATAATATTCCTCTCTCCCCATTTCTGGAGCCTGGGCTGGGCATAGGCAGCGACATCGCAGCAGTGGGCAGGCGTCCTTATAAACAGTGCAGCATCCTCCCCCATAAATCTCTGCTCTGAAAAACATCTGCAATATAAATTTTGAAGGGTTTGATATTTTAACACACTCTCTGTAAATCTGATCTCTTTGACTTTAAAATACCATTAGAAAGACTTGCTGGCAATTTTATTTTTTTTTTTTAACCAGATGGAAGACATGCTGACTGTCAATTTTAGAATATCGCCTACTTTTCACATAGCCCTGACTTGTAATGTAAGATGATCTAAGATGAAATGCAAGGTTTAAACAGAAATCCGTAAGCTGCAGTAATTCAGCTCAGAGCACCCAATCAACTTCCCAGCACAGACCCCAGCAACTTCCAGTTCATCACGGCCCAAGAGACAATAATTACTATTTTATAATTAATACAATGTTCCTGGTTTGTTTTGGTTTTTTTTTTTTTTCCTGAAATGCGATGTAATGAAGAGGATACAACTGATATAGGGGCTGAAAAGCAATATATACCATAAAAACTGAAGTGATACCCAAGATTATTGAGGAGCTGTGTATCCTTGAATTCAGTAGATATCTTCAACCAACAGGGAATTTGGCTTAAGAGTCTAGGTTCTTCACAGAAGAAAAATAAATAATAACTCTACCACATTTTCAGGAATCCTTGGGAAAGAAGGTATTAGCCTCAAAGTTAATGATAACTTAAATTCAGAGTTGGTGATACATGTTAGCTCAAAGATACTGTTGAATTCTGCACTGAGACACTGAGTATGCACTATTGAGCATATTTCAGCTCTCATATTTTATCCCCTCCAGGAATGCACCTCGTGGCAAGCATTGGGTATTTTCAAAAGCTTGATTTTCTTCTCTAAACTTAAAATCACATTAATATTTAATTCAGATTTACAAAGCAGCAGGTCACAGATCCAACAATATGGATTTGCCAACAGTTTTGAGCAAGAAATTAGGGGCTTCTAGATAACCATTAATTACATTTAAAGGCAATGACTTCAGCATAACTTCTTCCCAAACTCATAACCACTACTAAGATGTAATTCCATTTTCTCTGTTGCTAAGGCTACCTTAAGAAGGTCCAACCATTTCCATGCACCCCTTTATTTTTGGAGATGGAAGGGAAGGCTTTCTTTGGCTGGGATTTTTTAAACCTTGGTCAACTCACTTGTGGTTTACAATGTGGTGGCAGAAACGGTTGTATCAGCACAACTGCAGAGATGGCCAACCACAGCCTGGGACTGGGAATGTGTAATACGGGAAGGGTGGCTGGAAGCAGCAATGCCAAACTTCAGCCTTGATGTCTGATGCCCATTCCAGAGAGAACGGAACAGCCGTACAGGCTCATATGGCCACCAGTGTCCAGACACGACTTGATGGCCTTTTTTTCCTTAAAAAGAGCCTCTTCAAAGATTAAAGAGAGATTAATCAGCTGCCGATTACCTGCTCCCAGGTAGAAAGTTGCTGAGAAGGTCTTTTCTCCCACCATGTTAGAGACTGTGTCCCTTGTGCACAGGAGATGGCTGACCTGTCACCCTGATCGCACAAAGAGCCACAAAGGGCCAGCGAGGGAACTGGGCTGAGAAAACCAAACGGAAACCAGGCAGAGAAGGAAGGCACAAAATCCAAAGAACCCTTATCTTCCTTTGACTGTCTGATTTACGATGATGTTAATGCAAGACAGTATCTCAAAACAGATACTGCTTGATTAAAATTATAGACTCCGGGTAGAAAACATCTAAGCAGAACTGAGAATGTGGACTAAGGAGACTAAGTGAAACTGTGGCGTTAATTACAGACTCAATCACATATTTCAGTTTTTACTCCATTCTGAGTAAGGGTTACAAAGAATTCAAGCAGCTTCAGCAAGTGTAGATGGATGTACAAGGTCTGTCACGTTTCTTTGGACTTGTTAAAAGACAAACAGAGAGGCACTGTCCACAGAGCTGGAACCATTCAAATCACACCTTACTTCCTTTTTACCTGTATTGCATTATTTTCACAATATGGTCACATGTAGTTATTTCTCAAATATAATATGGATGTGAGCAGTAAAATTTCACATATCTTATGCTTAATTATATCTATTTAACTAGCTTCCCCCAGGCAGAGTTGTGACACATTTGAGGTGATAGTAAAGATGTTTTATGTAGTGTTTGCTATCAGCCAACAAAGTTTCTTGCTATTGTCCGTATCAGACAACATGCAACTACAGAAAGATACAGGAGGGTATTAATGTTAGTTTGCTCTTGCATTAAGCAGAAACTCGACTAGACAAGTCCTTGAGCAAGTTGATCTATTCGTAATTGCTTTGAGCAGGGCTTGGCCCAGATGGTCTCCAGAGGTCACTTCCAGCCTAAATTATTCTACAATTCCCTCATTTTATTTTCTGCTTTTACGCCAGATGTTCCCTTAGCAAAACAAAACAACCTATCAAAAAATGCCTGCGTGATAACCTGTAGTCTGGTGATACTATTTAACACAAACCTATGGCATACAATTTACTATAAAGCTGCACTGTATATTTGTGTGCGTGCACATATATACATACGTCAGTACCTATTAATAGGTAGATCATATAAAAATACAATTCCTGTATCTTCAGAGGTCTTTATCAGGCAATAAACTAGCATACATTAACAAAATGTAAAATGTCGGATTGAAAATCAAGCTGAGTGAATATTAAATGATATTTCTGATGTAGGTCTTGTAACCACTTAAAGATTGCAAAACCAGGGAGGTGTAAACAGACCAAGAAATATATATATATATAAATATAATATTTGTGCTTGGATTTAGCTTGAAAACAGAAGCAGCCAAGGCATAGTATAATTTTCCATATCCCTGTAAAGCCTCTCTGAAAACTGCAGGCTGATGTCAGCAATCCTTCTCATTTCATCTTTTTCGAAGGATTTAGCAGGTCTTTTTCCTACCGCACTGAGCTCCTATCCAGGCTGTGTCAGGGAGCCCATCTCCTTCCATCTGCCTCTGAGGCTGTTGATGTTTCTGGTCACATGCCATACACTGTCTTTAGTTATAAAAAAACCACCAAGGCTTTTAAAAACAAAGTTATGCTCAAGTCTATAGAAATGACCCATCTGAGCTTCTTCTGAATTGTTTCCAGTGCATGCACTTGTCTTTGGATAAAAATGCGGTTCTGAAGCAGATACATTCATTACAACTTCATAAGAGGAGACACAAACTAAAGGGCAGCCTGATCATTTCTTCCTGACTAGGGATCCAGCTTTACTCTGGAATACCACAGCCTAAAGCTTTGTAAAATTTCATTCTTTTTGAGCAAAAACAAGAATAAAAAGATGTCAGGAAAGAGGCCTCCCCTTGGGCATAGACGACGTGCTGTCTCTGAGGTGAAAAGGAAGGCGGGTAGCAATGCTGACCACCCTAACAGCCTGCTGGTAAGAGTGCTGGCACAGGAGTTCAATCTCCTCTGCTGCCTGAGGTCCCTCAAAAGCTTATCACTTCTGCACTGTGAGCAGGAAGCATCGCTGGGGACGGCAGATATGAGTTTACATCCCATGGGGTTGAGGGTGTAATTCCAGCCAGTCTTTCGCTGGGCAAGCGCTTGGACCACTCTCCCTTCTCTCCTTCAGGGCGGTCCTGCACAGAGCTCCCCAGGCATCCAGGGGCTCACTGGAGGACACTATCTTTTCCTGGGCCACTATCTTGTGCCTGTGCTGCTGGGAGGCAGATGTAACAAGGACTGTTGGTGCTATCGCATGGTCATGCAGCCAGTCCCTCGCTTTTTAGGATTTTCACCAGCGCCAGCAAGAGTGGAATGATTGCACGTGGGAAGACTGCAGCAGCAGCGCCTTTCACTGAAACACCCCCTTGCCTCGTGAATTCTGTGGTGTGTTGATACAAAACAACCAGATTGCATTAGAGATCTAGTCCTTGGCTCTGAGCATCCTAAAATATCTGGCATTCCCAAAAGTCTGCCTTAAGACCACTGGCTTAAATCAAATACTGTCAATCTATATATGCTGTTCAACCAGCTTGTGTTTAGCGATCAGACGACTGAGTTGAGCCCTCTGAAAGCAACACAGCTCACACATTTCAACAATGCCACATGTAGTTTAACCAATCTATTTAGATTTTCACTTTTGATACTGCCATATAAGTCGGTTCATAAATACTAGGAGATGTAAATGATAGGCATGGACTATAAATCAATACTTGAAAATCATTGTAACAAGCTACAAAGCCAGGAAGATGAAGGTGAGACTGCCCAGAGATGAAACAATTCTGATCTTACTGCTGTACACAGCAGATGCAAAAAAAACCCTAAGAGCAATCTTAAATTATTATGTACCAAAAATACATGTGCTCTGCTTAGTGTGGGGGCCACCTCTGTCACCAGTTTAAATGTTTATACTCTTGAATCAGGAGAGCAGACTAAGGAAGGCAACAGTAAAAGATTAAAGAGAGTAATTTCTTCCATACAAATATTACCAGAAAATGTCCCATGTCCTGGAGCTACCTGACTGATCAGAAACACAGCTGAAGAAAGGCTATACATAATTTTGATGATTTCAGGGCAATTTAGACTATATTTACAGACTGTTGATGATCTCACGCAAGAATCAGATACACATCGGGGACAGGAGAAAGTGGGCACAAAGTCTGCTGTGCTGGCCTCTGCATTACCCAGGTATTCCCCAGCTGAGCAGGAATCACCGAGCAGCTGGCTGCAGTTGGGTTGTAAATGTCTACGTAGAAGAAGCTTAGCAAGACTAAGAATGTGAAGCAACTATGCTGGACTTTCTTGCAGGAAAAAAAAGTATTTTCTGGGCTGACCAACTATGTTTTTTTGTGAATGAATCAATTTGGAGATCACTGTAAGTAATTTGAACACAATCAAATGCTTTAAAATGCCCAAACTTAATATTAGCATCTGCATCTTGTGGAATAAAATAATGCATTACAAATATTTACATTCCATAACTCCTTCTTTATTCAGCTACCGACATTTTTTGCTCCCTGTTACATCTTAAAAACTGAGAACCCACTAATTGTGTTTAGGACCAAGACAGCTACTCATCAAGCACATTGCCTTTTTGCTTTAAATCTGCTAGACGATATTATACGGCTCTCAGGTATTAAGAAACTTGCAAGTTCTTTAGAAGTTTGAATGCACGATATAAACTATTTTGATACATCAATGAACTGAGCTTGCTTCCCTCTGCATTTGTTTCTCTGATATACTAACAACGTAGAGAAACTACAGTTCAGTATACTCCTTTCTTGATAGGATCTCAAAAAAGTTTTTATCTTTTGTAGGATAGAGTTATTAATGGAACGAACACCATAATTGCTTAATACAAGTACTAACCTTCTCCAGTCAGAGAATTATATACACTGGGCTATATTTGGGCAGCTGCTGAGGGATTATGTTGATTAGACACCGTGAGCAGAGGAGTTGCTTCCAGAGAAGAGTGAAGGTAGTCAATCTATACAAATGTCATCGTGTGAAGCCAGAAGAGTTGGCATAAAAGGCCACCCCAAAGCATGACGCGTTTAACTTCGGGAGCACAGGCTCCACTCTGTCAAAAACTCGTGACTTTGGGCTAAGAGTGTCCAGGTGGTAAACACAGTGCAGATGGCACTGGCAGTGCGCTAACGCCAAAAAAACCCAGCAACTGAAGGTAAGAAAAGACAAGATATTGTCAGAAGAACTTAGTTCAATATTATCTTAGCAAGAGTTTCTACAAATGGAGTTAGTTATGAATTGTACTGGACATTTCT